>JAOVVA010132384.1:0-10796 GCA_028565275.1 Leiocassis micropogon | reverse complement strand
TCCTGTCTAAAGAAGAAGTGAAGACACAGAGCCAGAGAAAACTGCTGAACCACTTCCAGAACCTGCAGCCATCTTCAGATGAGGAGGGAAACAGGAGGGAAAGTTTTCTGCCGAGGCTGAGCTCTACAGAGCAGCAGATCATCAGCAATGACAAGAGTTCAGTTAAGAGGGGTCTTTGGAGGCCCTGGTAGTCCTTTAGGCTAGACCTTATCTCAATTTACCGCTATTGACCACATTGGTCTGATAATGTGATAATGTGAGAGTAATAACTATGTATTTTTTTCTGTTGGGTAAAATTTACTCATGCTCCCTGTTTTTTGGGGTATATTGTGTTATACTGTATGTCACAAAATTTTC
This sequence comes from Leiocassis micropogon, assembly GCA_028565275.1. Taxonomy (NCBI): domain Eukaryota; kingdom Metazoa; phylum Chordata; class Actinopteri; order Siluriformes; family Bagridae; genus Leiocassis; species Leiocassis micropogon. The sequence goes on along the minus strand of JAOVVA010132384.1, from coordinate 10,439 downwards.
TTTGCAACTAAAAGAAATCAGAAAGACTCCTAATGCTTTGCATGGTAATAATTACTTTTTATTAATTTTTATAGAACATTGTTATATATCGGTATAAATATTTAGATTTGCCTTTTATAAAGGCTTCCATTTTCTAAATAGAAATACACTTGTGATATTCTAACGCTTGTCAAGCTTCCAGGCTTTTGTTAACCGTATGTATCTTAACCTTATGTTTACCTATTTGTAAACATTATTTTGATGTTCTGATTCTTTTGAACTTCATAGTGAATAATTATCCTTTTTGGAAATTCCTTCTGTGAAGGAATTACAGTATATTTAAAAATTAAAATTGAATGTACTTGTGTTATGGCATGGCGAAATAAAACAATCAGTAACATTTTCTCTCATTTCCTCTTCTTTCCAAAACACTCACTGATCACATTTTTTCATCATTGGTCAGTTCATCACTAGACCTCAGTGCGATTGTATTTTTCTATATTGATTGACCAGAAGATGATGATTACTTTCCTATTATACTGTAGCAGCTCTGACAGCATTTCTGGTTTTAATGGCGAATAACAGGTTTATATGCATATTCTATATCTTGTATCTAAATTTTTTATAGGAAGTGCTAATTTTGAGAGATGTCTTGATATTACTATGTGCATTGCATAACCTGATTTTGGGGTAAATGCGCTGGGACATCCACTCCTGGGAAGTTTGGCAAACTGTCTTGAATGCTTGAATCCATGTTGAATATTATACTCCGAATTGTTTGCAATTGTTTTATAACCATTTCCAGATTAATGTGCAGCAACAATTGCTTCTCTAACACCTAAGAAGTCTTTCACTCTTGGCATTGTATTAACACACACCTGGATACACCATACCAGTAAATAAGGTCTGCATACCTGCTGATGATCAATTACTCAAGGGCTGCAACTTACCCTTTTAAATCCTGTGGACTCAGTAAAGGGTATTTAGCATTGCCCACATGCTTTATTTTTGTTAAATATATAATGGCAAGGTGAAAAAAAAGGTTATAATAAAAAATTATCCACACTCTGATTATTATCTAGACACATTTTTCTCACACATACACACTTCCATAAATTTTCTTTTAAAATTTTCTTTTCATTTTTGTGAAGCTGCTTTGAGACAATGACCGTTGTTAAAAGCGCTATATAAATAAAATTGAATTGAAATTTAATTATTAAAACTTCTGTTGGCTGCACAGTCTTATAATCGCTTTGTGTTCAAGGCCACTGTCTTCCCAGTCACTGTAAAAATGTTACATCAGTGCTCATTTAACTGCTTTTTTTAGTAGTAAAAAAAAACTCCATACATTGGATCAAGTTGATACAATAGAGTAGTCACTGAACAATATCACCATATTTTATAAAAAGAATACAATCAGCAACTGTATTAATAATTGTCTTCACTATGATCTTTGGAAGACTTATGAGTAAATAATCAACCATTCTAACTTCTGAAGTAACTTCTAACTAGTCCCTCTGTGACTGCATCATTATTAAAAATAATTGTGTGTGGCTATTCCCATGTGAGACTATTTAAGACCCACCGATTCAGACACCAACACTATATTTATGCTAATTATGTCAACAACAATGTATGTTTAAGTTCACTCTCATATCCATAAGCGTGTCTACTCCCCTGTGTGCAGCTGAAATACCAGCATGGCTGGTGAAAGCTTGATTGGTTAGACTGTGACTCTTCCTTCCTGATCTTTCCCACACTCTGACCATTCAAAGATGTGATAAAAAAAGAAGTGTGTCAATTCACATGCTAATGTCTCTTCTTTTTATTTTTATTTTTTTAGAAAAGACCCTCAGGGGCTGTTTGTCATTTAGAGGAGTGACTCACAGTGACATGTGGTGAAAGACACTTTATTTCAGGACTGTAAAAGAACTAAGAGTGGAACTTCAGGAATTCCTATACTACAAAGTGAATTTTCTTTGATAACATTTAAATATTTTTTAAATAATCGCTAACATTTTGGTTCCATCATGCACATAAAGATTTTCTTTATCATTTTTTTTTCATTGAAAAAAATGTGTATATGTATATGTAGTTTCATAAATTTCATAAAACTTTGGTAAATGATCAACATAATGATGCAATAATTATTTCTAATAATTCCAGTAATTTATATATAAGTCAAGTTCACTTTATTTTGATTAATTATAAATAATTTTTGGAGGTTGAATTTTTTTGGAGCATGTTTTGCTATAATTTTAATCTAGAGTGTCTTTTATTTTGTCACTGATGAGGCTCCACATATAACATTTATTTTGCAGCTTTCCAACATAAGGATCGAATGTGTCTGAATTTCCCCACACTGAGCTCTCTGTGCTAGATCAGGCAAGAACAAAAACTTTAGACCTGACGTTTAAACAATGCTTGTGGTTTCATAAAGGGTATGTATAAATAGATGTGTATGTTAAACCTTTGGTTATTTTTGTCAATGTCAATTAGGGGTCAGTTTTCAATTAGGAAATATAAAATGCTTTGATAAAATAAAAATGAAAATATCTTATATTCAATAAAAAAGAAAAAACTTTAAAATATTTGAAGGAAAAGAAAAACAAGATGAAGAAGAAAAAGAAGAAGCCATGGTTGGCTTTTGTCCAGAGTATAAATTTTTTCTATTGATATTTAATTTTATTTTTATTTGTTTTCCCAACTCAAACAGACATAAAACATTATACAATGCAGTCCATATAGCGCAATAGATAGCCTATCTAATGCCCAATTTTAGTAGCATGAAAAATTTATAAAATAATGCAGAACAAAATAAAATAAACTGTATACTGTATAGTAATTATGAATAGGCATAACTCTTTCTACAGGGATGTGCCTACTATTTTTGAAAAATTTCCAGATTTGTCTAACTTAAAACACAGACACATGACATTTTAGCAGTTTTCATATGTAAGTCTTTCTATCCTCATAAGAAAGTATATTTCCAGTTCCATATTACTAGCTACAGTAATAACTATTAGAGCTAAACCTACTGTACTGTGCAAAAGTCTTAATTTCTTCACTAAATCATGTATATTTAATTTAAAAAATGGGACAAATATTTTACAATGACAGGCTGCAAAGTATCTAAAAATGCAATTTGAAAAAAGAGTTGTTCATACAGTATAACAACCTCAGCAGCAACCTCACTTCACCTCATGCCTAAAGTTAGATGGTTTTCTATGTTTGAATGATTCATAGGTCAGTGTGGCTTAACACACAAAACCATTCCTCTGAAACTGGTCGGGTACAGGGACTGGACTGAAAATGAGAGAGAAAACGTCTTCCAGCAAGCCTGGAGAACTATTCATGAAGACTATATTAAACAATCCAAGAAAGACTGGCTCTTTGGAAGAAAAATATAAAGAAATAAGGGATGACTCAAGACTTTTGCACAGTACTGTAAATGTGGCTTTTTATATGTGGCTATTGTACAGTATATAATAATAAATTATATATATATATTTATTTTTGCATATATTGTATATATATACAATTTTTGCCCAAACTCACCACCTGAAAAGCAATATAATACACAGTATCTACATAGTATGACCAATATTGTTGTGTTTTAAGATGTAGCCTACTTCATGTACTATATGTACAGTATTAACAGTAAGTTAATAATAACAAATCTTAAACCAGCACCATGGATGTAACAGATGTGTCTCATGTTGTGTCTTTGTAACTCAGTGTGAGTTTAGAGCTTGTCTAAGTTTCCCACACCGACTCCTCTGGGCTGAGATCAATGGAGTACAAAAGATTCAGAGTTCTGATTGAAATTTTAGTGATGACTAAACACTCTGAGTCTGATGTCACTCATCATCTGGAGGTAGGTCTGAACTTGTTTCAATAAAATGTTGCCAGGCTTACAAAGTACAATTACATGGTAACATGTAATTTAGATACCATTTTGGGGGGGGAAAAAATCACATACATGGCACATGATTATGTGAGCAATATGCAAAAAATATTTGAAAGTGCATTTTAGCATGTCATGCTCTCATAGAAAAATAAGAGATAAGATGAGATAAGCAAGAATAAATCTTTCTTAATCTCAAGGAACATTAAACATACTAGTTTACATGCTTTTTAAGAATGTGTGCCTTAGTCCATTGTGACACAAGCAGTCAGGAAACCTGGAGGAAAATGTCAACAATATGTCAAGTGACTGACAGCCATCAAAAATGCATAGTGCAATTCGGAAATGTTATTCTACTCTGCTGAGCTTTCCCACACTTTTCCCATATGTGTAACATGATGGGCAATAGAAGTGTGTCCATTCACATGCTAATGATTCTGTGGGTAAGCAGATCCTGACAAGCTTCTTCACAAGTGTCCTGAAACATCTTTTTTATGCATTAGAGAAAAACTGAAGTTTAGGCAGTCTGCACAAAATATTTTTACAACTTCATGAACATTCTCTATAACAAACAGAAGGGCTATACTTTTTGATAAATGATAATTTAAATGTTAAATATGAATATTATTTTTTCAGTGTTGTTTCATGACCTTGTAATGCCTTAGTAAATTTTAAATACTGCAAATACTATTTCTTGTTGGCAAGTGGATTTGCAATTATTTATTTTTACTTTCTAAAATACATTTCTAATAATGTTAATTATTTATGAATTTGCTTTTCGGTGATCAATGTAATGTTTCATTAATTGAATAGGGTCTTAATATGCTATTTGTTTTATTCTTATAAAAGTAAATGTGTAACAAGTCATTCATATTTTAATATCGTCATCTTTCTAAAAAGAAATTCTGTCCAAACCCATTCAGCACTTTAGTTCCAAAATAGAGAATAATTGACAAAATCAAATGAGTAATTTAGACTTTGCTTTATTAGTTCAGTACATACTGATGAAGAATTTTCTCAGGTGATAATATGTCACAACATTCACTTCACATTCCTGAAGAGGACACACATGGTGCTCACAACAGAGCAGAGATAAAACAGCTCGTCTTTACAAAAGACACTAGAAACATTTCCAACAGCTGAAACCTGTTGAATATAAAGATAATATTCTCAAAAGAAATAAATGGGAATTAAACATGTACTGTTGCAACAGATACTGGCAGTGACAATGTTTAGGTTTCATACACAACAGTACCATACAATAGGTACAAAATACATCCTAATTATGGTTAAAGAAAATCTTAATTTAGCTTAAGATATTATTTTGAGATGAGCTGAGAACAACATTTCATAGAAATGATAATTTTAAAGCTTAATAATTGTAACTGTATTAATCAAAATGTGATAAACTTCATAGAAGGTAATTACTACTTACATATTTTGGCAATTAGTTCTCAAAAATGGAATCAAATCTGATAAATTTTGTAATATCAAAAATGATAATAAAAAAATGCTAGTTCAATATAAAACAATATTTATAATGGAAATCGTGCTACAAAGGACATTTCATCAACTAAAAACAATTGAACAATATTATTTATATTAACATAAACATTCATTGTCAATGTGACAGTAGATTCATTAACAATCTTTCTTAAAGAAGAAAATTATACTTATATTGTTTTAACACAACAGTAACATAAGTTTTAGGAATAATATTCTGTCCACACAGAAGTTGAAATACTAACAAATGATGGACTTTTGTATGGACTTGTGTTTCCTGCTTTCAGTCTTTCCCTTTACCAGGGCCTTCAGAAGGCGCTCTTAAATGAGCTATTCTGTGATCTGTTGCTCTGTAGAGCTCAGCCGAGGCAGAACACTTTCCCTCCTGTTCTCATCTGAAGATAGATGAGGGTTCTGAAAGTGGTTCAACAGTTTTCTCTGGCTCTGTTTCTTCACTTCTTCTTTAGACTGGAAGTGAACAACATCATAAACACATCTGGAGAAGCCTTGATTGACAGCTGCTGAGCTGGAGGAGAATGCAGGCTGCTGCTGTCATCTCCAGGATATCTGCTTTCTCCAGTTTGGAGTCAGGCTGCTGGTTGAGGAACTCTGGAGACTTCAGCTGCTCAATGCTGCTGTTGATACGATCTCTGTGCATCTTCTCCACCATCGGCTTCCTCATCTGCAGATAACAAAGGGAGAACATTTAGCCATCTTGAACTATGAACCCGTTATCGTATAGAAAGCTGGTAATAATAAACATTGAAAGGAATCTTAATTTACCTTGTTGTTCAGAGAAAGGTGCTCGTTTGAGATGGTCAGTGCTGAAGTGATGGTTGGTGCCATGGCTGTGTCTCTGTGCTGTAGCTCTCTCTGTGTGGAGTGAGTGTGATTTGTACTGGCTGCATCTCCTCTATTTATACTCCCAAATCTCCATATGAATATGTGGGTCTTGGGCTTGTTGGAGTTTCTCACAGTTTGGAGCCAATGGGAGCGCTTGGACACACAATGAGAATTGTAGGGTTGCCACATGCTCAGTGGTCTTTTAGCAGAGGACAATGTCCATGTTTCAGGGGAGCAGGAGGGGTGGGGTGATAGAGATGGATTCACAGAATACTGTGTGAATCTTGGAAAGTGGTGACCCTGTAAAGAGAACAGATCTTATATATACTAAATCCAAATGATACAATATAGTGGTCACTAAACAATGTCATCATATTTTATAGAAGGAATACAATCAGCAACTGTATTAAGAATTTTCCTGATTACTTCCTGACATATCATCTTTTAAAGACTTATGAGTAAAAAAATCAACCATCATATTAAGCACAATTTCTGAAATACTAGATTATTAAAGACTAGCTGTGTGTGCCTATTCCCAGGTGTGACTCTTTATGACCTACTGATTTAGATACCAACAATATCATTATGCTAATTATGTCAACAACGCTGTCGGTTAACGTTTTCCCCTCATATCCATAAGCGTGTCTACTCCCCTGTGTGCATTTGAAATATCATTTTGGATGGTGGGTTTTCATTTAGTTAGACTGTGACTCTTCCTTCCTGATCTTTCCCACACTCTGCCCATTCAAAGATGTGATCAGAAACAATAGAAGCGTGCCTATTTACATGCTAATGTCTCCTTCAGAAAAGATCCTCAGGCGCTGTTTGTCATTTAGAGGAGTAACTCAGTGTTTTAAAACAGAATTCTCAAAGAAGTAACAATGCAACTTCATAAACTGTTAAAGAACATGATTAAATTTGTTAATTTGGTACATGATGTACAATTATGATGTTAGTTATTTATTTAAAAAAATTAAATAAACTTTATATTTTTATTTATTATACTGTAGTTTAATCTGGTGGAGCATTCAGATCAGTTCCAAATATCACTTAATATAATGGACAAAAATCAAAAGTTTGGGATCATTTGCAAATTTCTTGATTTTTGTTTAGTGATTTATTTTCTACATTCTACAACAATACTGGGGATTTTGAAACTATGCAATAACACATATGAAATATGGTAATTATGTAAGAACAACAACAACAGTTAGTTGTTATTTTAAAACTTGGAGGTTTGCCTTTCTCAAATAGTTTTTGAAAGAACAGTATTGAAGTTCATTCACAAAACCCATCAAGCACCATAATGAAACTGACTCTCATGAACACCAACCCAGGAGGGCAAGACCAAAAGTTACTTCTGCTGCAAAGTTCATTTAGAGTTACCAGCCTCAGAAATTACCAATTAACAGCACCTCAGATTAGAGCCCATTATGAAGGCTTTACATAGATCATAAGTAGCAGATACACCTTAACATTACCTATTCAAAGGAGATTATTGCATATTTTGGACGCCTTCAGCATTGCTTTACAGTGTAGAAAGTAATAAAAATCCCGACCATAGCAAGTGACTTTAAACTTTTGAGCGGTAGTTTATATCTCCTTAAAAAATATAGTACTAAAAATTATGTTTTTTTAATGATTTTTTTTATGTTTTCAAAGGTAAGATCAGTGTGGTAGGAAATTTTAAATCAGCTGTGTGTTTTCTAAAAGTCTACATAATCATGGGTGAGTTAGAGTTGCAGACTTGGCATATGTGTTTGTGCAAAAAAGAACAAGGTGTACAGAGAGTAAAGGCCTTGATCTATCTACGTTAACAGAAACTCGGCGTCAGAAAATGTAACTCGCCTGCTTATCAACAACCATGGGAACAGCTCTATTGTTTTCATATACATTATGTATTTTATGAGATGTCACCATGACCTTCTCCGTTAGAATATATAAGGCACTGAGAGATGAGGCACTCTAACAGATGCTTTTGCGGTGTGTGTAACAGAGATGTCCAGCACTGTTTAAATAAACCTCTACTCTTGTTGTGATACCATTTGAAGTCTCCAAAGTTGTTTTTAATTTAATTTCCACCACATTAGTCAATTGTTTTAATAAAATATGGTTAGTGTAATACTGTAGGGTGTCTATGAAATGAGGAACAGGTCACTCATCCAAATGTCCAAATAAGCATTCTGGACTGAAATTAATACCTTAACATTTTATCATATTTAACATATCTTTGGGGTTATTTGTTTAATTAAAAAATACAAATGTCTATGGTATGTTTGTACACATGTAATCTGAATTATGGCTGACCCTCCTGTGAGAACAACTATTCAAGAAAATTGAACAGGGTTGTAACATAAAAAAATTCAAAAAGCTGTATTGTATTTAGATGCACTATGAGATTAAAGTCTGTCATACATAATCTTCAGATGATGGAATAGGTTTGTGGATCACACTTCTTGCTATAATGAAAAACCTGAAAAGAATCCTAAATAGATCATAAGTGACATGTACACACCTCAGGAGGGAAAGATCCCTATTGGCTGAAATGTAATGTCAAAACCCTCCCCGGTTAAAATAAAGTTATACTGGTCTGCCGTTATTAATTAGCAACAACGGTTAAATCAATAATATATAAAAATGCTTTGATGAAATCATAATATTAAATAAAATAAAATTAGTCTTGTAAGAGCTTAAAAAAGAAGCAACAGCAGGGTTTTTTTTTGTAAAATAGTCATCCAAACGCCTTCCTAATCTACTTGATAAAATCTGATGTGATTTTAGGATTTTATGCATGTGAGTAGTATATATTTGAGTTATTACTAAGTTTAGATTAGCAAGTCTTAATTCAGCAACTTAAATGTAACAGATGTGGCTTGTGTCATTTCTTTGTAAGTCAGGGCGAGTTTAGATCTTGTCTTAGTTTCCCACACCAACTCTTCTGTGCTGAGGTCAATGGAATACAAAAGATTTAGAGTTCTGAATGAACATTTACCGATGACCAAATACAACGTCTAACGTCACTCACCATCTGGAGGCAGGTCTGAATGTGCTACTATAGATTCTTCCCAGGTTTACTTGCTATACAAACTTATTAGGATCACTTGTGAAAAATATGCAAAAATGTGTTAAAATATGTTATGCCATCACAGAATTTAAAAAAAATTATGCTTCTTTTAAGAATGTCCGCCTTAGTCCACTTTAGACACAAGCAGTCATGAGACCTTGTAGAAAATGTCAGTAATATCTCAGATGACTGACAGCCATCAAAAATGCATACTGCAGTTAAGGAGTGTGGTTCTACTCTCCTAAGCTTTCCCACCTTTTTCCCATCTGTGGAGCATGCTGGACAATAGAAGCGTGTGCATTCACATGCTAATGATTCTGTGGATAAGCAGATCCTGACAAGCTTCTTCACAAGTGTCCTGAAAAGCGCTGAAGTGTGCAAAGAAATTTAGAGATTTTGGTCCATATTGACATGATATCATCAATTAGTTCTTTCAGACTTGTCTGCTGCACATCTATAATGCAAATCTCCTGTTCCACCACATCTCCAATGTGCTCTGTTAGATTAAGGTCTTTAAGCATTTTTTCCCCAGAGAACTGCAACTCACTGGATATTTCTCTTTTTCAGACCATTCTTTGTAAACCCTACAGATGGTTGAAGATCTCAGTAGATCAGCAGTTTCAGCAATACTCAGACCAACCGGTCTGGCACCAACAATCATGCCATGTGCAAAGTCACAATTTTTATCAGTAATAAAATAATAACAACCTATTTGTTTCAAATCAGAATGAGGCTATGAAAAATTATTACAAGGTTTAGCACTTAAAATGACTTTCCAAACAATATAAAACAATATATTATATTTATATCTAATATAGAATAAATGTGTTGTCAAAATGCAGACTTTGCACTCTCCTGACTGGATCCCACTGGGTTCTAACAACTTGCTTCTAGATCTGCTCATGCAGAAGCTGAAAAGTAAACAGTGCACAGAGACGTGTTTCCAGGTTTTTATCTCCACTATTAAGCTTCCTTTTAACAGGGCCTCCAGAGGGCGCTTATAATTACTGCACTGCATACTGCACTGATGAAATGAGGCAGAATTTCCTTTACTCCTAACAGAGCACTCTCACTCTGTGTGTGTGTGTGTGTGTGTGTGTGTGTGTGTGTGTGTGTGTGTGTGTGTGTGTGTGTGTGTGTGTG
>JAOVVA010132293.1:0-10799 GCA_028565275.1 Leiocassis micropogon | reverse complement strand
ACTTTTACTCTGAGTAAATTTTTAATGAGCTACTTTTTACTTTTACTTGAGTAGATTTTTATAAGGGTAACTTTACTGTACTTCAGTAAAAGTTCACTAAAGTAACAGTACTTTTACTTAAGTACAAAATTTTATTACTCTTTCCACATCTGTTAGCGACTGCGTTTGAGTTTTGGCAGGCTACATGCGCGACGCAGAGAAAGTGAAAAAGCAGACGTGGTAATTGATTTTACTATTTAAATATGACAGGCTCATGACTTGTAAGACATGGCAAATGCAAATACACCTTGCTTTTTCATTTGAAATTTGGCAGTTAGTATGCGTTCACGAAGGTGAAAAAAGCAAACGGTAATGCAAAGTTTGCAATTGCATTTGAATTATGTCACACTTTCTGCGTCCACATATGGGAAACGCAATTGCAAATGCAATTTGCAATTCCTTTTGAAAAATGTCCAGGATATCGCTCCATACTCTCCATTCACAAATGCTCATAAAGAATAAAGAATAATTATAAACTAACTCTACATAAATTAAATGACATTGTACTCTCTGAAGCAATGAATGAACATGCTTACTGTTTGGTTGGTTTGTTGGGTTTGACGCGCACAGACGCATAAGTCACTCCTCCTTCATCTAACACATCAGGCTGAGGAACTCGGTTTAGCTTCGCTGTGACCTGTGACCTTGGAGAGAGAGAAGCACTGCTAACACACTGTATGTTTATACAATTCTCATATTGCTGTATTGCTGTATTCTTTTATTTATTTACTAGCTGTGCTCGTGACTTTGTTCACATGGAATTTTGGAATTGTATAGTTATCGCAAATCTTCAGACAAACTTTAACTGACCAGTACATTTTAAAACACAGCTGCACATAAGTACATTTAAAAAAAAATCTACAGCACCATCTGTTGAATTTTGTGATGAACTAATGATTTTTTCATGGTCGATGTGTTTTTTTTTTTTTTTTATGATTTCTTACTCCGGTTTCCTCCCAAAGTTATGCAGGTAAGGCTGATTGGTGTTCCGAAATTGCCCGTAGTGTGTAAGTGTGTGTATGTGTGTGTGCCCTGGACACCCTGTCCAGGGTGTATCCTGCCTTGTGCCCTAAGTCTCCTGGGATAGGCTCCAGGTCCCTGCGACCCTGAATACAGGATAAAGCAGTATAGACAATGAGTGAGTGAGGATTATGTTGGCTGCATTACTTAAACGCATTAAAAAGAACAATAGCGTTTAATATTAGCCTTTGTGTGAAACAGGCAACTTGCGCATCCAATTATAAAGACCTTTCGACACGCCCCTACCTTCCGAAACGCCCATTACTCCGATCTGCAGCTACCCCTCTCTCACTGAAGGAGCCGCACAGAAACTGAGCGAGCTGTTTGTGTTTTCTGTTCTGCAGTGAAATAAATAATAAAATTTTCTTTAGTGTGATTTATTCTATATTTATTCTATATTTTATTTGTATATTATTCATAATAATTAAAAATATTTTTTCTTAGATAATATTTGTTTGTACAAAGTATATTCATATTTATATATTTATTAAGTATATTTATACTTATTATAAGTTATGAGTAGTTTATTTTTTGCAAAAATTGGTCTGTTACGGAACGACATGTAGTATTACTACAATTAAACGTGTGGTGTGTACAAAATGTGAAGTTTTGTCATGTTTTTTTTTTTTGTGGTGGTGGTGGCTTGGGGCGCCGGGAGGGTGTCTCGCTCGGGGAGCAATTCAGTGTAGAACCGCCACTGTTTTCATGTAACCTGCAGTGGCGCTGAAACGAACCGCGACTGCCCGCCGACGTTTTGCTGATGTTCCACGAAGTTCTGCAAGGTCCACAAGCTTCCGCGAGGACCGCCAAAAAAATTATACATGTTTACTTTTCACCTGGAAAGATGGAAACTTACTCAGGGCGCCAAAACTCGTAGTGAATTATGATAACCCCTACTTACGGCCACCGCGCAAAACCGTGTAAGTGAGATAGGGGTATAAAGCATTTCAATCACTCAGAAAAATGAAATGGATGCAGGGTTTGAAAGAAGTTTATTTTCTCATTTAACTAAATCAAATTTCATCATAAAATAAAACGTGTTAAAAGAAAAGTCCATCCAGTCATGAACTCTCTGAGTCTAATGATCAATGAAACATATTTTAAACAAAAAGCAGCAATCAGCTGGACATCGGGACGTAGAGCGTAAGTACGATGCGTTAGCCTGGCAAGCGCAGGTCTGAGCAGGTCAAGAAGCTCCATAATTTGTTGCCTTGGAAGGCGAAATATGAAAAGGGTTGAAGTTTTGCCTAAAGAAAAAATTTACATGAACCACACGGCTCTGCGGACGGCGCCGTCTTCGGTTTAGCACAACACGCTGTATCGCTGCCAAATTGTTTGCCACCTGTTCAATATTAAAAGTGATTGCCAATTTTAATGCATTAGTCACATTATGAAATAGGCTAATTAAAAGTCACTCTATTAGTTCTGATATCAAATAAAATAAAATTCTTAAACAGGCCTACAGTATATTCCATCATTAATACGACTTTGATAACGTGCCATAACGTGCTTCCATACACCGCTGATTTATAAAGACTGCTGCTCAGTAGCGGACACCAGCGTCTTGAGCTGAAACAACACTAAGAGTGAGTTAAGGTTGGTCCAGACTAACCTTACGAATGTGTGACTTACCTAAGAGATACTTAGAGTATGAACGTTTTGGGAAATGCGCCATAACGTTAAGAGAGAGGTTAAGGTACAACTTAAGAACTATTTAGCGATAAGAAGCTTTCGAGGAACCCGGGCCCTGTTCTTTAGTTACAGTTTCCTGTACATCTGTTACTTATTTGTAACAGATGTTAATCATGCACAAGTAAATGTAAATACAATGTAAATACTACAGTCTGATTCTATGAAACCCGAGTGGACTGATGAGATCAATGGTCTTAACACTAACACTTTACTTATTTAACCAGAGTTTCTATTTTGCAGGCTATCTTCCCTTTTCTTTCTCTTCCACTTTTCATGTCTTTTATTACTTGCAGATAGGCTCAAAAGTTACTTACCAGGACTCCGTGTCTACACAAGACATCATTGATGTTTTACCACAACATGAAAACTTCATCCAGAGACTGTGGGCTTATCTTACAGTCAAACAGCTCCTGGAGAAAGAGTAAGTGATCACCTTGTTTAATGCTTTACATAAATAACTTTCTGATTTTAAACCATGTTTTAAGTTTTGCATTCATGTGTTTCAGAGTGACACTTAAAGGAGATGAGAAAGAAGCAGCCAGGAAAAAAGCTCTGGATCTCTCTCTCAAATATGAATTTGTGACTCCACTCACCTCCATGGTCGTCACTAAGCCACAAGAAAATGAGACACAGGTCGCCCACAAACCCAAAGAAGGGGAAGAGCCACGCACAGTTCATCGGAGTAAGTATACAGGATACGTAGCATGTTAGTTAGAAACCCAGTGGATATTGAAAATCATCAAGCAAGCCAATTTTTCAATAGGTTTTCATGTTCTTCTTTATTTAATTTAAAGGTTACACTCAATAATCTGCCTCATTTAGCTTCTATATGTTTACAGTATGTTTGAAAATACAGTTATTATTATACTTACAGTAACTATATTTTATGAGTCTAACATAAGCATACCAATTTTTACCATGACATTTTTATTTTTGTTTAATTTGTATATTTTACTTAAGTGGATTTTTTACCTTAATTTTAGATTTTTTTAGTGAACAGCTGGTAAAATTTTAAGTGGCTCCCAGTGGCACAAAAGAAAGTGTGTAATGGGAAAAAATAATGACAAATATTTCATTTATTTTGTTTACGACTGTCTTGTTTATTTCTCACGTTAGTTATTTGTACTGCTATAACAGCATCAATCAGCTTCTTTTGAATTATTCCAACTATACAGTATATTTTAAATATATTTCAATTATAAATTAATAAGTAGAGGCACTGGTAAAAACAACTACTTACAATTACTCAGCAATAAGTATACTAAGTACAGTGGAACCTCAGATTGTGAGTTACGCGGTTTGCGAGTGTTCCGCAAGACGAGCAAAGATTCACATACAAACACACACCCGCCTTCACACACACACACACACACACACTCTTTTTCTCTCTAACGGAAACACTGCTCTGTCGCAATTCTTTTCAAAGGTAAAGTGCAGGTTAATTTGTTTTAATTATTATTATTTTTACTTTACAGCATTGATTCCGTTAGTATGCGCTCACGTGAGTGTTAGTAGCGATGTTCCTTGTAAATTTTTCCAATAAAAACAGTTTTCTGTTAATGTGTGTGTACTGTATGTGAAACTTAAATAAGAGAGGAGGAGGAGTCACCGTGTAAGACGAAAAGAGGAAGAGGGGGGTCTGATTCCTCCTCTCCTCTTACTTTAGCTTCACACACAAACACACATACACAGCGCCTGCATACATGAAAGGAAACACTTATCTGTCAGGATTTAATTTAATCCTAAATTTAATTTTATTTTAATTTTAGTGCAGGTTAATTTGTTTTATTTTTACTTTATACTTTGTATTAATTATTTTGGGGTTTTAATTTTTTTGGGCTGTGGAACGAGTAATCTGAGTTTACATTATTTCTTATGGGGAAATTTTATTTACGGGTGTTTTGAAATACGAGCCGCTTCCGGAATGAATCATGCTCGTAATCCAAGGTTCCATTGTATTATCTGATTTTCTTTTGTTCCCGAAGGCCCGGTGCAGTTAATATCAAACAATAGAGGAAAAGGTAGGAGGATGAATAATCTAGGCTACAGATTATTTGAATATACTGCATTAAAAGCACTCTATTTTTAAATATTTGTGGTTCACGGGGAACATTTGTCTGCTTTTTAAAATGTCATCTCATGGTGTTTTGATAACACACTACATTTGTGTCTCAGGTTACTTTAATATCTTACATTAGGTATGTAAAGGAGGAATAAAATAAAATGTAGCAAAAAGGCAAAGAATTGTGCTTTCTTGATGCAATCGAACATTCATTATCCTGTTACTTTAAAGATTAAGTGTAAATGAACTTAACATTATTCTCACAAAATAATCATTAATGCAGACTTTACATTGATGCATACACTGCACATTTTTATTCTCCCTGGAACAACAAGATAGTGTTAGTCTATGGGACATTTTTTGCTTGCTAATTTTGCCTTTTAAGCGTTTTTTTTATGTTTTATCCAAGGTACCGGACCTCCCAGGGGTAACCCAGGTCTAGGAGTACGACCACGCTCTGGGCAAGGGCCTGCACAGGGCATGTTTGATTATGATGGGATAAGTAAACATGCCACTTATCAATCTTAAATGAACAGATTATTTTTACTAATTTATAATTCCTTATGGAGAAATGCATTAATTTTATGCTTGTTTTACAGATGCCAATTACTTTGAAGGTAAGTTAATTATGTAGTATATGTAGTGGATTATGTTCTATACAAAAAGGTAGTAACAAATTGTCTTAACAAATTGTTTTTTTCACAAATTGTCTTATGACATTTTATCAAGCACTTGACAAAACAAATTGTCCCAGTCCTGAATGTTCATTCTTCAAAACTACTGACCATCAGTGCACAAGTATAGTTTATGCAATTAACATGCTTTATTAAAACTACAAGAGATTTATTTAGAATGAACCAGACATTTTGTACTAAACAGTACACTAGAATTTAACAATGTTATACCAAGCCCTAAATAATTGAGAAATTGATAATACCGTGAACTAGTTGAAGAATTAAACAGTAAGGGCAATGACAGTATTATCTAAAGAGAGAAATACATGTCAGTATTTACAGTGACATTAAAATATTTGCATTGAGTTTAATCATGTACTGTAGCATTTTTTGTATTCATAAGACACTCGAAGGTTAATAAATATATTCATTATTATTTACTAATAATACTATCATTATTATTTTTCAAAATTATTATTACCTTTGCTTTTTGTTTTGTGACTTGATTCTGGGCTTCTGCAGTACAAGTGTATGCAGGAACCGTGACACATATTGCGTGTGTTTTGTTAGATTCTCTCTTAATCAAGTGTGTTAGACCTTAAATGTTCTTGTGAATGTAAATAGTGATGCAGTGTTTTGTGTTTGATTAAACTCAATGCAGATGTTGTAATTTTCTTTGTCCTTCTAGATTATACAGAACCTGAGCCATGCACGGTTAGGTACGGTGTGTGCGTGGTGGGGGCATCGCATGCGTGTGCACACAAAACCATATGCTTTATTTTCTGCAAGCTTTTCTGAAAGGTTGTCAGCTTTGCCACATATTTTAGAATATACATATATGGTAAATTTGTCATCAGACTTTATTAGGAATTTATGACATTTTAGATTTATGACATTTAAAACTGTTCTATTGTGGATCAAACTTCAACATGTAATATATCGTTCAATCGTGTTCAATCAGAACTATTTCCTTAAAATATCACTCTGTTAATTTTTTCATTTTTCATTATTGTTAAACCTTGGATTGTGAGCATAATTTGTTCCAGAAACGTGTTTGTATATCAATGCAATCATATATCAAAGTGACTTTCCAAAAAAGAAACAATGGAAACTCCGACGATTCATTCCACAACCCAAAAATATTCATATGAACATAATTAATACAAAATGTAGAGTAAAAATGAATCGAATTAACCTGCACTTTACCTTTGAAAAGAGCAGTTTCCGTTTGTGTGCATTTGTGCGTGCATACGTGTGTGTGTGTGTGTGAAGCTGAAGTAAGACAAGAGTGGAGAGGAGGAGGGAGTGGGCTACTGTGTAGGACAACTTGTACTACAAGTATGAGAGAGAGAAAAACTATTGGCTCAGTTGTGATCATGTGACGCTCGGCAGACAAAGCGCATATATACTACTTGTATATCAAGACCTCACTCGTTCATCAAGTTAAAAATTATTTAAAAATTTTGCTTACAGACCAAGTAACTTGCAATCCAAGGTTCCACTGTACTGCCATCTACATTTAGCACAAGAATTTTTGGCTGCCGAACAGGTAAGGAGGCGAACGAGGGAAAAACAATAATGACTCCATAAATGCACCAAAAAATGTATGGCGCTAATGGCGCTTAAGAAATGATACCAAGGTGTTACTGAAGCATTAATGTCAAGAGTGGGCAGCTGAAATTTTTTAACATATTCCAAATTTCCTATACATAGTATCGGGAGGATAACAACAAAAACAAGAGAATTCTCACTGAGCGTAAAAGAGTCTGTAAGGAATCATTAAGGAGCTCCAAGAAGTAGCAAATTCGACTCAGTGGAAGGGGGGCATTATGCACAGAAAACAGAGATTCGTTTATGCCCAGTACTTTTCACAACAAATTTATGCCTAAGTTATCTTATATTCATTTTATTTATTTATTTTTGCAAACTAGACTCGACATCTTAACATTTAAGATTGGGGAGAAAAAGCTATTCATTTAGGAATTGTGAGTCAGTGTGCCGATTCATGTATGTCCACATTAACTTCAAAATAGATTTTTAAATGATTTATTACATTTATAATAAAGCTGCGGTTGGTGAAACAAACAGCGATAATATTACCCGACGTAAACTCATGTGAGCAAATAATAAGGTCACAAACTCACAGCTAACAGTTCAATATTTGGGCTACAGTTACTTTCTTTGATAGTAATAAGACTGGGATTGAACCAACGGTTGTTAAAACACTGCAAATCCCATCCTTTCCTACCGCTCAGCCTGCAGTCTCTGTTGGGCCATACCGTCTGAAAACTGGTGATGGTGGACTTTGAGTCCGGTATTAGATCATGCAGCCATAGATCAAGCCTTGCCATGATGTTCCCCGTGTCTTAGTCAGCGCACAGAATTCATCCATTTTGTTTGGTAGCAACTTACGTTTCAAATTTTTTAAAAGTTTGTATTTTCTCCCTTTTGTTTTGTGCTGTGTTCCAGCTCTGCATCCTCAGCATTTTCCCCTGTCAGGAATGAACAGGGCAATCAGTTTCGATTACTGCACTCAGTCTTTTTGGGTAGGAGTCTATCAACATGACTCTTCCTTACAAAAGTTCTCCAAATCTCCTGTACACAACTCTCAAATGCAGATGCGTTAAAGATTGTTCTCAGATAATTCATAACCAGTACTTGAAAGAAATTCCTGCTAATCATTTAATATTGCTGTTGCGGTCTTGGCCAGTTTTCTACTTGTCTTTTCATAAAATTTGGGGGGGGGTGGCCAGGTGCTTGCTAATGTCCCTGTTGTGCCATATTTTCCCCATTTGTTGCTGACTGTCTTCACTGTGTTCCATGATATATTTAAAGCCTTGCAAATGATTTTATACCCTTCAACAATAAGATCCCTTTAATGCTTTGTAAGCTCTTGGCAAGGCTTTTGCCGTAAGAGGCATCTAAGGAAAAACCTACTAGAACAGCTGAATCCTATTTAAGCAATACAAATACTCAAGGTCATGCTGTTGTACTGAATATCAGCATGGTTTGTACACAATCATAGGCATAAGGGGCGAAGCCCCAGTGCCAAAGGCATCTCAGCCATGATAATATTCAGTACAACAGCATGACCCTGAATGTGAATGCTTTTATACAACTGTCCCACACACACCATTTTATTTTCAACAGATTATGTTTATTTAACATAGTGTTGTTTAAGATGACATATTATCAGGTGTATTTTCTTGCTGAAAGTGCTTCTGTGACTGGTTTTGAATGTGGGTTTGGCGGGTAATCCTAGTGATGATAATGTCTATTATCATCAGTCATGGAATGCCTTTTGTCCAACCTGATTACATTCTCAGAACTGAATGCTGTATAATTGGGGTTAATCGGAATCACTTTAAATAGTGCCAAGCGTGTCCTGACAGCTATTTAACATAAGTTTAAATGTGAACAAATCCTCTAATATCAGATGGTGTGCACAGTTATGCACCTACATTTGCAAAATAGAATTTTTTCTTTTTCCCTCTTCCAAAAAATCTGTTGGATTTTTCAGTTGAATTGTACACATTCTAGACACTTTATAGACATATTGACACTTATCTAAAAAAAAAATTGCTTTCTTTTTATTGTTGAAGACTACCAGGACAGAGGTGTGAGGTACCTTATTCCTCCATTGAAGGAATCAGGTATGTGCAGCATATTTATATGTATAATATGCTTTAGCTTTGTGTTACGTATATGAGAATCTGCAGTGTGTTATGCACTATGCCTATATTGGGTCTGCAGTAAAGAATAAAAAAGTTTTAAAAATTTAAATTTAAAATCATGCAATGATTCATGTTTTGCTTTTGCTGTTGGTAAAAGTTCGTAAAATTTCTTTCAGCAATACATTAATATTTCCATGTTTTTTGCCTGTTACATACCATTAGGATATCAAAGAAGACAAAAAAATCAACGACTATCTATGCCTTCAAAATGACAAAGACGACCATCCAGGCTCAGACTAATGAAAATAGATTCCATTTCCAAGCCTAAAGGTACTATTAAAGAAATTCGAAAATCAAAATTTGTTGCATCTTACTCTCATTCCATCAGTTTGCAGGATGTTGTTGGTCTTTACTCTTTCTCTCTCTCTCTCTTTCACACACACACACATGCACACTCAGTGAGTAGTGTGAGGTTCTTAATCTCTGCTCAGCCAAAACAGATCTGTTATGACACACCTGGAGACCAGAAGCTCCGCCTCCTCTTAGACAACTCATCAGGTGATCACTGCATCACTGCAATGATCTT
Source organism: Leiocassis micropogon (assembly GCA_028565275.1). NCBI lineage: Eukaryota > Metazoa > Chordata > Actinopteri > Siluriformes > Bagridae > Leiocassis > Leiocassis micropogon. The sequence continues at coordinate 1,052 of JAOVVA010132293.1, read as the reverse complement.
GGAGACAATTTAGGACACAGTGTATGTTATTTCCACTGGTCATCCCCTCTCATTTTCTTTCTCCATAGACATCTCTATAAATGGACAACTTTCAGATAAAGCTTTCCAGCTAGTTGTTATTCATTATAAAACAGCGACGCTAAATGTGAGCACTGCCACAAGTGTCTACTCTGATCAAGGGAAGAGTGTGGAGTTTGTATGGGGGCAGACAGAGCCCAGCAGCCTGGAAACAGACAGGTAAGGACAGAATATAAATGTGCTAGCTTGTAATGTCAAACATCACAAAAAAGTAACAAAACACATGGAAGTCCAGGATTAAATCTCTATGATTATGTACTTCGTATAAAACATGAATCTCTATGATTATGTACAGTACTTTGTATGAAACTTGAATATAGCCCCATCCACTGCTGTGTAGATGACAAGATGACATGATTACCTTTCTCACTACAGCCGAAAACAATGAAATCACTAATTTATCAATATATTATTAAAATGGTCAGAGTCTCCTTGCTGTTTTTCCCCGATGCATTAATAATCATTAGTCCACTTCTGCCGGTGCGCTCTGGAAAACTTTATGCATGCGGCTGAGTGCTGATTAGACCACATAGGAAATTAAAGAGGAGGATCACGATGTAGCCTCAACATCCTGGAGCCCAAACCTCATTTAAACTTACTTACAATATAACTAATATTGTAAGTAAATAACAGTAGCCCACAATTAATAAAGAATTTCTTAGCCCCAACCCCATGAAAGTGGCGTATTCAGAGAAGGCTCGTCTGCAAGATGTTGTGCGTGGACCACTGAGCTTCTTTGTTACTGTTTTTTCATCCTTGGAATGGAAGAATGGAATGGAATAATACGGAAAATATTCATTTCTTCCATTTCAGGGATTCAAAACAGTAACAATGTTAATTTTTAAATCTTTACACAAATTAAAGAAGAAGCCTGAAGCACTACAATGCAAGTAATCCTCATCCCAGGAGCTGACTTGAGTTAAAGTGGGGAAGGGTGCATTTTAGTTTCACATCTGGCCTTCCTGTTCTTGTGT
>JAOVVA010132232.1:0-10802 GCA_028565275.1 Leiocassis micropogon | reverse complement strand
ACAAATTAAAGAAGAAACTATTTTACAATTTATATACAAATTTACATATTATATCCATATATACACATATACACACACACACACACAACATACACACACTCATATGTGCACCCATACACCATATATAAACATATGTACTTTTTTTTTTTTTTTTTAAACACATACATACACACATACCTATATACATGCCTATGTACACATGCATTCACATACACAATTCTTTTCAGTTTCTTGGTTCATTTGTTTATATTCCTGTTTATTGTATTGTTCATTTACTGTATTTCTCCTTATGAGTCACAGTGGGCTTTTGGTTCGATTGTCTTTTTGGGTTTGTTTTTTTTTGCCACTCTGGCGCTTCGTGCGAGCATGTTAACTATGCGTCTTTGTTTAACATCAGGTACCTGTAGGTATTTTAACCGTTCTCGATAGCATTTTACCTTTTCTTCTATGTCTGTGTGTGTCTGTGCCTCCCTCACTGTCCTGTGCTGCTGTACTCAGAGTTTGTCTGCGTGTTTTCCTTTTGGTGACGGGTTCTGTGATGGGTTCCGTGATGGGTTTCTCGGAGTCATCGTTGGGCCGGGGTCAGTGTTGGGGGCGGGGTCACTGTCAGCGGTGGATACTGTACATGTATAGTTTACTGTGGTGTCGGTCTTGTTATCCGCTCCGGGTGTGGTGTGTGTCTCTGTGGTGGTGGTGGGTGCAGGGCTGACCTGTTCAAGTTGCGGCTGCGGTGTGTCGCTGCGGCCTGCTGTGGGCTCCGCCTCCCCGGTGTTCTCCGGCTGACTGTCCTCGCGCCGATGCATCCCCGCGTGAGCTCCCTGGCCGTATGGCTCCGTGCGGACAGCTCAGCCTCTTGTGTCCCACGTACCCGCACTCAAAGTACCTCAGCGGCTCCGTGGTGGCAAAGACGGAGTAGTCGCTGTCCCCCTCTCTACATTTGAAATTTACGTTTAGTGTCTGTTCTTCATTATTTAAAACCATTAAAACTTGCCGGCGGAAAGACAGGACTGGGGGGCATGTTGGGGCTTCTGCACCCAAGCGGGATAGCTCTCATGGGGCCGACAAACCTCCCGAAATGGGCCAGCTTCTTCATTATCGCCTCGCCCTTTATGAATGGAGGCACGTTGGAGATTACCACCCGCACCGCAGGTGGCAAACAGAGGGGTGACTTTAACCGCGGCTCCTCTCACACATTTTCTGCTCCGCGTCAGTGCGCTCGCGAGGTCAACCCTGTTCACAAACACCACCATAGCTTTATTCATCCGGGAGGCAGAGTAGATGTTCTCACACCCGACCTGCTCAATCCGCACTCCATCCTCCGGCACACACCTGACGCCATGCTTGGCAGGATGCCAAACAGCCTTTCGCGTGCTCCCTTACACCCAGCGCATGCACAGAGAGAGAGAGAGTGTGAACCGGCACGGTGTCAAATTACGCGCACGCACACACATAACGACAGGCTAACTGTTTTGGCAGTTAGAGAAGACACTGCAGTATGAGGCTATTTTGCAAGCGAAACATGCTTTGTATATGATGCCAGGGATGCATCATATATTTCGGGATGCATAAAATTGCACAACACATCTTGGCGATTAATTCTATACTGTAATATACTTATATATTCATAGACTGTTAAATTAAAATTATATTTACAATTAAAGTTAAAGTATAATCACACAAACATGAAAAAAGCATTCTATACTCACCGCAAGACTGTACACTAATCACAAGATCCCACTAGTAGCAGCGTGGATTTATGGGCGTTCCGCAAAATTAGTGAAAGATGCGGAAACTTTAGTTTGTGCATGCGCAGTGAGCGTATGTAGGACGGATTTACAGGTAGGATGAATTTATAGAACACCGGCTGAAGGTTTTTTTCCCACTATGCCGCCCGACCTGATTGGTCATGTGATTATTATTGTTGCGCCTCTTTGGTGAAACAGGTATGCGGCAGATCTATCGGTTGCATGTTTACAGTAAATGGTTAGAAAAGTAACGAGTCGAATGAAGCCGAATGTAGCGGAGTAAGAGTAGTGTTTCTTCTTCACAAATCTACTCAAGTAGATTTTACTCACTTACTTTTACTCACTCAAGTAAAAGTGAGGAGTATGGTGCAGTAAAACGTCTCATAGTACAAAGAAAGTACATTTCTTCCAAAAAGTTACTCAAGTAAATGTAACGGAGTAAATGTAACTCATTACTACCCACCTCTGGTGATAACTATAAATCGTACATAAAACGGTAAATACCGCACTGAAATTAGTTTGATATTCGGACATAGTGGTCAGTAGTGACGTTGTCATTATTTCCATGCCCAAACTCATTGTACATTCTCGTTGCAAGGTTGCAAGGCGGTGTTTCGGTTCTATAAACCAGACCAACCAAAATCTGATGACAAAAGAATATTCTTTAAAGTCTTTCGCATTAATGAAGTCCAACACCTTAAACAGGAAATAAGATCCAAGCCTCCCAAGTACCACAGAAGAAAAATTGCAAAAGCTGTAACCACTGGTGTGAGTAATTATTATCACTCTATGTTGCAAAGCACACCACCACAACAAATGTTGGCTGGCAATATTACTGTACATTGAGTTTGACCAAGGACTGAAAACTTTTATAAACTAGAGCTGATGCTCATACAAAAAAAATAATCAAAGAGACAGCCAGCCATCCCTCATCAAAAGGATCTGTCCAACATCTTCAGATTAATCTTTTTGCTGTGCTCCGGCCCTGTGTTGTATCGTGAACGAATAATCCTGTAGAGACAGGAACCACAGTGTGATGCGGGGGTTAGTGTCTTTCACCCTCGCCATCCACTGTAGGGGTGCCTGATCAGTCACAAGCAAAAAATGTCCCCCTGTTAAGTAATACCTGAGTTCATTCACTGCCCATTTTATGGCTAGATCCTCGAGCTCTACCGCTGCGTATTTTTGTTCTGCTGAGCTGAGTTTTCTACTCACATATACCACCAGGTGCTCCTCTCCGTTAAAAACCTGTGACAGGACCGCCCCAAGCCTTGTCTCAGAAACATCTGTGTGGACGATGAATTGCTTTTTAAAGTCTTTTCAGCTGTTTGAAGGCGCGCTCGGTTTCCTCTATCCACTTTATCTTCTCAGGTTGTCCCTTTCGCAAAAGGTTAGAGAGTGGAGCTGAAATTTGAGGAGAAGTTAGGTACAAAGCGGCGGTAATAGCCAGCTAAACCGAGAAACGCCCGCACCTGTTTTTTTACATCATCGTGTGGAGCAAGTTTAATTAGGAGCCATTGGGCTTCCTTGTGAGGGTCGGGCAGGGGGACATGTTCTCGTTCTCGTAGCCGTGAAAGCTCGGCAGTGGTAGCCTGAAGCCCCTGGGCGAGCTGCTCCAATACTATATTTTGCTGGAGGCTGGTTTCTAGTAGGTGGGCAATGAGCTGATCCGAGGCTGGTGAGGCCGGCTGGCCTGCGTCAGAGGCACGCATTCTCCACCAATGTAAAGCCTTAACGGCAGTGGCGAAGTGACACAGGCACAGACATTGTGGTGATTGTGGTGTTTCACAGTGATGAGATTTTTATTTATGTTAGGTGATCAGGAACGTGAATAGGGTAGGAGTGCAAGGACGGTGTTGGAAAAAAGGTGAATCTAACGCCTCCATTCAACGCGGGGAGGAGTCACCATATTCCCACAGTGGGCAGTAGCAGGGCACCGGAGTGGAACCGACTGGCAAACCTGCGGGGAGGATGGCCGGGCAGTGGCGCGTAGTCCTCCGATTGGTTTTCGCATGGGGCTCAGCGGGGCCCTTGGAGTCTGTAGAGAGAGAGGGGGAGAGAAAAACAACGACAAAAAAAGTAACGTTAGTAGGTAACTGAAGACATATGTAAGTCAACATTGCATACCTTGCATTTCCATGGTGTTTTTTGCTGCCTACCATACACTGCTTTACAATGCACACATACCCTGGTACCAGCAGTGGTACCGTTCCTGTCACCCTAGCTCAGTTCATGTGATGGTTGTATGTAGTCACAGGTGCAGACAAATACTTATTGTGTGTCCATCCTGTAACGTCGCCATAGAGTTAAGAGTAGCATATAGATAACATTGCTAATCATGCTAACATACTGTCTTGCGACAGGTAAACCCACGAACAGCTGCTCCACGGGTTTTCAGTCAGCCAGACCAACAGCCACCCTCTTGTGCTGTCACTAGGCAACGCTGCCATGATGGCAATCAAGTGCAATTCATGACACCTGGACACATGTCTATATAAGCCCCCAAGACAAAGCAACAGACATGCGGACATTCAGAAAGCACCAGGCCATGGAGCGTTGCTCTGGTATAAGTGAAAAGAAAAGAAAAAAAAGAAAAAAAAACCCAGATAAAACTGAAAAGTAAAAAGAAAAAGTGAAAAGAAAATAGAAAAGTGAAAAGTTAATAATAAGAAAGAAAGAAAGAAAAAAAAAGAGAAACAAAGTGAAAAGAAAAGGGAAAAGATAAGGATTAACCCTGTTGCATGGGATTTGTGTTCACGTGTATTAATAAACCCATGTTATCTCCGAACAGGAGACTTTCCCAAAAAGTGTGCACAAGCACTCACGCAGCTCCTACACAGAGCCTCCTCTCCTGCATAAGGGCTCTGTATACATTCAACCAGCGCGCTAACACCACATGCTCGCACACCACAACATAACACATCCACTTAAATAAAAGAAAATATACAAAAATCCATCCCGAATCCAGACCCCAGTTGTGGTCCAGGTTCCCATGTGGGCAGAAATCACAGAGTGTCATCATCAGGCTGTTTTTCATGACAGGGATAGACTGTCGTACCTTGCCTGCTTGTTTGCATTTGCTTTCTATCAAACAGATGCCTATGATGGCAATTAGCATTTTCACTGTCAAAACCATTTATAAAAAAAGGGAATAAATAAAATAAACGAACGAATATCATCATCATCAATCACTAATGATCATGCATAAAGACAACACAGGCTTTTGTAATGTCATACAACAACTTATACTTTTTTAAAATCTGAATATTACAAAAAACTGTAAGCTACATAAGGCAGTGTTTAAGCCACCTGGAGCTAAAGTGGTTGTGCTAAATAGCATTATAGATTGAAGTGTCATAAACTAACCAAAAACTAAACCAAACAGCTACATATCATAAGCTAAAGCTATCCAAAACAGGTTGAAATACATTAGAACATTTACACCACAGATGATATTCATGAACATCTGTAATCTACATATGGCATTCTCTTAGCCACCGTGAGCTGGTTGTGCTAAGCTACATAAGGCAGTATGTTAACATGATTAGCAATGTTATCTACATGCTACCCTTAACTCTAGGGCCAAAGCTAGCCAAAATGAGGAAAAATAAAATATCATTGTCACATCCGAGCCACCTCAGCACTGGGGAATAAGATCTGGCTCACCGGATTACTGAGCCACCACTTTGTCTCCCCCTCGTGTGTCTACATGTGTATTGGTTCCCCATTGATTTCTGCTTGTACCAAATTGAGTACACCTGTGTCTACCTTGTGTGTCCCACTATATATTCCAGTCGACCCTGTACCACTTCGTCTGTTCACTATTGTGCACCCTCATGTTTGTCTCACTCCTGTAATGTGTGTTTGTGTTTACTTTCCTCCCAGGACTGAGCAGTGGCTGCAGGTGCAGGCAGATTAGCGATTGGGGTCCTTCTCCAAGGACAAAGTAAAGGCTGAGGAGACTATCAGCTCTGTGTTCGTCTCAAGGTCAAGAGAGACTTACTCCTTGTTTTTTTGTTTATTTATGATAGCCCGCCTGCAGACCCAGCCTGTGGAGGTGCTCAGCGTGTTTCCTTGGTTTGTTTTTGTTCCGTTGCCATTTGGGACAGAGAAAATAAAGTCTGTCTATTTCACCCTTGCAAGCATGCAAGACATAACAATGATCAGTTTTATAGTATCAGAATAAGCATTATATGAGACTTAATAACTTACAGGTTGATGGAGTTTCAGTGTTGTTCTGGGGAAAAGCTAAACTCCTTCCACTGTTCAGAACATTCTGTTTATTTTATGTTAGAACAAAGTACCTTCAATTCAGTTGTAAATTCAGGCAAAAAAGATTTTATCATCAGAGGTCTTTCCTGTGCCATTAAGGGTACATCTATCGAAAAAATACAAAACTGTTCTACGAGGAACATTATTTGCACCACAGTGTACCTTTTTTCTCAGGGTGTAGAAGCTCTTAAAGAAATAGTGATTCATAAATTTTTTTTTAATCAAAAAATCTTTTGAGATAAAAATATTTGTACCTTGTGGGTCTGTGGTTCCAGAGCCGACGTGTGCTCTACGAGGTCTCTGATATCACGCTGGATGGTGAGGCGACTGCTTGCAAAGCCTTGCTGGTAATGTCACATCTACCCTCCGTGGTGGTCTCACATTCTGTCAGGATTGGAGAAATGCATGCACAGCATAATTTCAGATGTTAAGACGTTACTTAAATTGAACAACAACCAAAATAATCATACATACATAAATGTAATAGAATTCATTATGGTATATTTAGATGTTGCAATATTTAACTTTTCATTGTCTTTATCTTCAACATTATTTTAATAATCATTCAACTGAAAAACTACCAAACATTTCTGCTTCAGTGGTTTGCTGCTTCACTATAATTATACTGAAAAAAAAGTCATTGACCGAAATGTATGCAGTTTTGTTAGATTGCTTGAAATGTATAAATAAGTACATTTGATTATTCGAGCTACATCTGTAGCCGGCATGGTGGTGTAGTGGTTAGCACCGTCACCTTGCACCTCCAGAGTCTGGGTTCCATTCCCGGCCAGGCCAGATTCCCGTCTCTGTGCGCATGGAGTTTGCATGTTCTCCCCGTGCTTGGTGGGTTTCCTCCGGGTCCTCCCACAGTCCAAAGATATGCAGGTTAGACTAATTGGCTTTCCCAAATTGCTCGGAGTGTGTGAGTGTGTGTATGTTTGTGTGCCCTGCGATGGATTGGCACCCTGTCCAGGGTGTACCCTGCTTCGTGCCCTACGCCTCCTGGGATAGGCTCCAGGCCCTCTGTGACCCTGAATACGGGATAAAGCAGTATAGATGATAAGTGAGTGATTGAGCTACTTCTGTGTCTAATGGACCTGGGTGCATTTAGTGGCCGTGAGGAGCTGTACTGCCCCTTGTGGGGTTGGTGGGTGAATAATCAACCAAATGTTGAACATTTGTACAAATGTTATAGGGAAAAAAGAATTAACCCTTCACCAATTAATCTGTTTGAGAATTAAATTAAAACACATTAAATGTAAATTCAGAGTGTTTGCTTTACAATGACACCATGGAAATCATATCTTTCTTATAGATTTGTTATTATAAACAACTACATTTGGACATGTGAATATAGGTGGAATCCAGCAAAAAAATGTGCTGGTCGCTAAGAGATTAATTGAAAAACATTAAGTTTATCTTTAAAACTCTCCTGTCCCGGTAAAGCTTGTCGTGATCGACAGGCCCGAACAGACTCCGACACACGCTCCTGCGCGGGCGCTGAGGGGAGAAGTTCCCCCTCGCAGTTCCAACACCGCAAACTAAAAAGTGAATGCTGGACATCTACCTCATTTCTTTACTAATGAAAGTCAGGAACTCGTATAACAGCCACAGGGTGACAGTGAACGCAACACAGCCGACTCATGACTCTCGTAAGCCAGTTTAAACCAAGCTGAAGCAATACCGCGCTTATATTAGAATTTAAGAGTTTGTTTTCTCAGGAGGTCGCCTCCGCTCGCTTCTGATTGGTCGATGGCGCTGGAGATAAATACATACATAAAAACATTATTTTTAAAAATATATTACAGAAATTGCTCATGTTTTAATTTACTGAAGTTTGTGATCTGTTTTCTGTAACAAGTTTGAAACTTTGTAAGTCAAAAATAAAAAAAATAAACTCATAGAAGTTACGAGAAAAAAACTGATTTTTTTAGTTCAAACTTTAAAATTTCCATTTTCAAGCTTTTTTTCTGACAAGGAAGGAACACGTCTCTGCACAAGATCGATGGAACACATGCACCACACCAAGGTTTAATGGGAACATGGCTCCATCAGGGAATTTTACATAGTCAAATGAAATTGGTAGCTTGTGAATCATTTCATGTGTAACGATATAACCAATATAACCTGTAGCGGCGCGGTAGATAGATAATCTCATGGCAAAGGAACTTGATAACTGCCAAGCTAATGCTTGCCATTTAAGCAAAACACTTTAATGTTAAGGTTCCTGTAAACTTGCTGGGTTGTCAGTATCTCTCGGTCCAAGGCTGTCATATAAGTTCAGATGAACATTGTGGTATGACTGATACAGTGGTATATTGGTTCAGTTATCCACATGCTAAAGCACAGGTTTACTTTCAGGTTCAGTTTTTTTATAACTAAAGTCTTTCTGGTATTAGTGCTGTGAAATGGCATAAATGTGTCACGTTCCATCACCATGAGCATGTGTTGTGCATGTGTTGCGCTTGTTAGTCGCAATGCTTGTATTTTCGTAACCTTTGTTTATACTTTATGTGGTCTGTTTTGTACAAAGGCCTGGCAAATTCTTCTTACGTTGTCTTTCGGCTGTTCCCTTTCAGGGGTCGCCACAGCGAATTATATGCCCCATATAATCCTATCCTCCGCATCCTCTTATCTCACACCAACTAACCTCATGTCCTTTCTCACAGCATCCATAAATCTCCTCCTTCATCTTTCTTTAGACCTCCTGCCTGGCAGTTCGAACCTCAGCATCCTTCTACCAATATATTCACAATCTTGCCGCTGAACCGCTGAAACCACCTCAATCTGGCCTCTCTGACTTTATCTCCGAAACATCTAACATGGGTTGTCCTTCTGATGGACTCATTCTTGATCCTATCCATCCTTGCCACTCCCAAAGATAACCTTAACATCTTCATCTCTGCTACCTCCAACTCTGCCTACTGTCATTTCTTCTGTGCTACTATCCCTATGCCATAGAGCATCGCTAGTCTCACCCCTGTCTTGTACCCCTCTCCTTTCATTCTCGCTGATACTCTTTTATACCATAACACACCGACACTTTTCTCCACCTGTTCCAACCTGCTTGTACAAGCCTCTAAACCTCCACATTCTTTGTTGCTCTGTGGAAAGGAGGTTGATCCTAAGTACTTAAAGTCCTGCACCTTCTTTAACCTCTGCTCCCTGTAGTCTCACCGTTCCACATAGGTTCCTCTCATTTACACACAGGGGTTCTGTCGTGCTACAGCTAACCTTAATTCCTCTGCTTTCCAGAGCATACCTCCACCTCTCTAGATTTTTCTCCACCTGTTCCCTGCTCTCTCTACAAAGAACAATGTCATTTGCAAACATCATAGTCCATGGAGACTCCTGTCTAACCATCCTGTCCATCACCATAGCAAACAAGAAGGGGTCAGAGACAATCCTTGATGCAGACCCACCTCCTCCTTGAACTCTTCTGTCACACCTACAGCACAACTCACTACTGTCTAACAGCTCCTATACATACTCATACGCTTTCTCTAAATCTATAAAGACACAATGCAACTCCCTATTTCATTTTCTGTACTGATCTCTTTCAGATTACAATGTCGACACAAAATGTAACCCACTTGAGTGCTTTTGCCTCCACTCTTATATGTCACCCCATGTTCCTGTGTCTTCTGGGAGAAAGTATTAACTATTCTTTTTGCAAAGTCCAGAAGCATCCTTCTGTCCTTCTGTCCTGAAGACCAAACCTGCCCATCACATTCTCATCATCTGTTCCCTTCCCCAACATATCCATTAAAATCTGCACCACTCTCTCACCTCTGGGGATGCTCTGCATTATTTTATCTAACTCACGCCAGAATTTCTCCTACCTTTGGGGCATAACCACTAACAACATTTCACCTCACACCTTTAATTTCCAGCTTCAGACTCATCAACCTATCTGATACTCTTTTCACCTCCAGAACATTCCATACAAACTTCACTTTCAGGATAACTCCTACTCCATTTTCCTTTTCCTACTAAGCTTTTAGCCTTGCTACCTTTCCACCTAGTCTCCTGGACACAGTATATCCACCTTCCTTCTCTGCATCATGTCAACCAACTCTCTTGTCTTCGCAACATAGTCCCAACATTTAAAGTCCCTACTGTCACTCCTAAATTCTTGCCTTTCCTCTTCTCTCTCTACCTATGGACGCACATTCCTCCACTTCTACTTTGACCAACATTAGCCCAATTTCCACCAGCACACTGCAAGTCAACAGCACCAGTGGCGGTGGTTGTTAATCCAGGCCAAGACCGATCCAGTATGTAAGTCCTGTTAATGATTCGCATGATTGATTTGGCAAATGTTTTACTTCGGATGGCCTTTCTGCCACAACCCTCAGCATTGGATTGTGCCCCTCTGTGGTTGCATTGCATAGCAAATACACCACACAGTAAGAAAAGAGGAAAATGATTAGCAGAGATACATTTAATCAATTTTGGTTTCAGAACCATGGACAGCACTCGGTTTATATATATTACGTACATTGGTTAGTGGTCTGATCAAATTCAAATAAAAATTTTATTTTTTTATACAACTGCTCGTGACTTGAAAATAAAAGACTATGAATTAGAGTTGTGACGTTCGCGAACGAACCGATTCTTTTGAACAGCACACAAACATGAACGATGGGAGCCGAGTCGTGACTGGGGGGAAGCCGTTCTTTCTGTCGTTCTTTTTTTCCTATGCGTTTTTCACACAGATGCACACAAATTAGCTCCTCCGCGAGACAGAACAGTTATAGGGGGAGGGGCGCACCCAGCGCAGGG
>JAOVVA010132211.1:0-10803 GCA_028565275.1 Leiocassis micropogon | reverse complement strand
CCAGGTTATCACATGGAGGGTTTCTTCTTCCCTTACGGAATGATCATATTCTAGGACTAATGTGAGAGAGTGGCTCTGTGAGCACGAGGAATCATTTTCATACATGAACTGGACACCACAGTGTGTGTGTCTGTGTGTGTGTGTGTGTGTGTATGTGGTCAAAGTTAAAGGTGACTGAATTACTTTTTTTCAGCCAGGCAGTGGTGGCTATTAACATTTTAAAATGGCAATTATTTTAGTAATTAATTTTGGTATATAATAAGTTATATAATACAGTACAATATAATACAGTTTGTGTTGGTGATGAGCCTGGTGTCATTACAGACCTATTATAATTCCCATGAGTGTTCCTGGCAAGAGCAGTGAGTCTCATGGGACTGATTAGATGCAATGGTTTCCACAATTATGTTTTTTTTTTTTTATGTTCTCCCCCATGCCATGTGTGTGTTGCATAATTAAGCTAAAATGTTGAGTTCAGACACTAAATGGAATTGATATAAGGTTAGTGGTGTGACATTTTCCTACAAACCTCCAAATGATTAGCACTTGCACTGATAGATCACAAAGTGAGACACACTATACAGATCATTAGCATTAGGTTGAAGCAAAATGATGTAATTAATACTTGCTTGAATACACAGATCACTCAAAGGGCAAGTTTTGTAAATCCAACATGTATATAAATCACAAGCAAAAACTAAGGTTCTGTTTTTGTGTGTCTTTTGGGAAAGTAATATTTCACCATGCAGAAAACAACGAGCTGCTCCTGTCTTGTAAATAATCAGTCGAACATTGCATGGCTCATTTTGGTTTTGATTTCAAAAGGTTAGGGTGAACTGGATGAAAAATGAATTGGGGTAAACATGGTGCTGATGTCCAATCCAAGCTGTAGCTACTCCACGCTGCAAAACATACATGCATATTTTTTAAAAACAGCAAAATAAAACGATTGTAATAATTTCTAAGCAACAATAATAAATTAGTAAATAAACAAATGGTTTGCTTGTTTGTTTAAGAAATAGATTTAGTGGGTTTTTTATTTTTTTGTTTATTTGCTTGCTTATTTATATTTTAACAATTAGATTTATTTGTTTATTTATCTCACTCACTTGCTCATGGACAGGACAGGACACCAATCCATTACAGGGCACACACACACACACACACACACACACACACACACACACACACACACACACACACACACACTCACTATGGGGAATTTTGGAACACCAATTATCCTTGTTTGCATGTTTTTGGACTGTGGGAGGAAACTACAGGAGAACATGAAAACTCCACACACAACAGATGCAGGAATCAAATCCAGAACCCGCCCATATTAATTTTTTTACTGATTTGCCTATTTGTTTGCTTGAGTATATGTTATTTGTTTGTTTGTTTTAAAAGGGGTGTTTATTTATTTATTTATTTATTTGTTTGTTTGTTTATATTTTAAGAATTGGTTTTAGTAATGGTTATTTATTTATTTATTTATTTGTGTTTGATTGATATTGAATTTGGTAAAGGAGGGTCTATCTATTCATTCATCTATCTATCCATCCATCCAACTATCTAACCCTCTCCCTTGCAACTAACTTCATGTCCTCTCTCTTTATATCCATAAATCTCCTCTTTGGTCTTCATTTTACAAATTTGGTAATAAGGCTTATTTATTTATTTATTTATTTATTTATTTATTTATTTATTCAATCATTCGTTTATCCATTTTACACATTTGTTTAATAAGGTGTATTTATTTATTTACTTACTTACTTATTTATTTATTTATTTACACATTTATTTTAAAAGGCTTATTTATTTATTTTTTTCATTTATTTATTTTACACATTTGTTTTAGTCAGGCTTATTTATTTATTTATTTATTTATTCAATCCATTGTTTATCCATTTTACACATTTGTTTTAATAAGGTGTATTTATTTATTCATTTATTTATTTATTTATTTTATTTTACACATTTGTTTTAGTACGGTTTATTTATTTATTTACACATTTATTTTAAAAAGTCTTATTTATTTATTTATTTATTTTTTCATTTATTTATTTTACACATTTGTTTTAGTCAGGCTTATTTATTTATTTATTTATTTATTTATTTGTGTATTTATCAGTCCACTGAACTTTTCTCTCTGCCTCCCTGCTCATTCCCACACTAATGGATAGCGCGGTTTGGATGGCGCAGCGTGCTGTAGCATGCTCTCGCATTATTACCCCGGACATAAACAAGCATCAGCGCTATTATTATTATTTTAATGGAGATGATGTTGTGTTTTTATCCCCGGGTTTACTGAAGCCGCTCTCCACAGTATCAGCGAAAAACAAACCGGCCCTCAGAGTAAGAGCATAATGAGTCTGGTAGTGTGCTGTTCAGTCAGTAGTGTGGGTTGAAAAGCCGATTACGAGCATTAGGGCAGATGAGAGGACTTTTCTTTTCCACTCTTTTTCTCTTCGTTGTTTTCTCTCTGCGATTGCTGATGACTCGATTTCGCTGCTTATTACTTGGTGTATCTGTTATTCAAAAATATACTGGATGTCGTCTTCCTACGTACAGTAATAAAAGATGCTTAAGATGCGTATTGGCTGCCCTGATGTTCAGACCTCTATCCTTAAGGGGTCATTTAACATGATTTTTGCATAAATATACAATATGCGTGCAGAGACACCAGGATTAACGAGAAGTGCTTAAACTGGAGAGATTTTGCACAAGGTAAATGTAAATTAAATCCCCTGCTATACAATTACTTAAATGTGTACACGTGTTTTCAGTCTGTCAACCTACAGTATAGATCTTATTATTCCCAGATTAGCTTGCAATGCTAAGCAAATCACAGAGCTAAAATACTATGAGTTGAAGCTAAACATTTAAATCAAATGTCTTATTTAGACAATTATTATTAGTGTTTATTTTCATTTGTGTTTAGTATACTGTACAGCTATATAGTCATCTTGAGACCAAACTTAAAAACAAATTAAAAGATGGACAACGTGGGCCACGCCAACAAGAGACAGCATTAGAAATCGCTCCGCCCTTGGAAGGATCAAGCTAGTCTGTTGTCTGGGTTTAAGTAATGTTTTTGTTGAATCATGTGTTGAATTGCTGCCTCAATATTCTGTAAAAGTTCTTCAGTAATTTTCTTTTTCATGGACTAGATTTGGAGGGAGAACACTAGACATCGAGACCTTTTTTTGGTGGAGGTTAAAGTTAATGATCTGAAAGCCTTTGATCAATTTGTTTGTTTGTTTGTTTGTTTGTTTCTTTGCTTTTTAGAGTATGATCAGAGCTGATGACAGTCCAGGTTGTTAACGAGCTGGGGAAGTTTCAGTGATGTGGGGAATGAGTTCTGTATGCATGAATAGTCAGTAAAGGACGTGTTGGTGTGTGGAGGTCAGCATGCAGATGACTCTGGAGAGCGCGCAACAGATACAGGGGCGTTCCTCTGGCGTGATTAGCACAGATGGCTAAATGGACGCTAACGGTCTCTTTGTGGCCCCTGGACCGAGTTCGGCCCAGATAATGTCTCTTCTGCTCTAGACAAGGGCGAGATGAATGCTTATTGGTAACAGTGTGCAAATGAGAGCTTTGTGTGCGAGTGTGTGTTGACGCTGCGGGAGATTTTCAGTCGAGCCATGCTCATAAATGTGAGTGTGTGTTTTTGTGTGTGTGCTCCAGGAGGCAAGCTGGGTAAATGCCATTTAGGTGAAGTGGAAGGTCATCAAAGTGAGCTGAACAAAATGGCATCGCTGTGAGTGTATGGAAAGAGAGAGAGAGAGAGAGACAGAGAGAGAGGGATGACCACAGGAACACCAGGAATGTTACAAAGAGACCTAGACTACATCCTATGTTAGCATTAAGGCTAAGAATAATGTTTTTGTATGAGTACACATATATAGTGGTCAGGGGTAGCTTAGTGGTTAAGGCATTGGACTATGACTTGAAAGGTCCCAGGTTCAAATCCCATTTTCATTTACAGTAGGAGATAAAACAATTCATTTAGAGTGCGTCCTCTTGTGGTGTACACGTTAATAACTGCAGCATGCTATGGAGAAATATTATGCAAAACAAAAAACAAAAAAAAAACTGTTGATTGATCAGTTTTAATGAGTTAAATTCTTAACAGCAATTAATTGATTTGTGATTAATGATTAATAACAAATAACAATCAAGCAATAAAGACTGGAAAAACTACTGTGTGGTCTGGTGAGTCTTGATTTCTGTGGAGGGTAAGGTCAGGGTCAGGGTTCATGAACAGTATGAAAGGATGGATCCATCCAACACCAGGGAGATTTCTTGCTACACTTTAGGCCCCTTAGTACCAATTGAGCAGGGTTTGTTGCTGGCATGATGTACCGGATGAGTGTATATTTTAGTAACATGATGGAAGCTTGTCCATCTACAGTATTAGTATATTTACAGTCAGTGTGCTACCCGTTATTCCTAAACACATGAGTAAATAGGAAGGCTATTCCACCTCTTATGGTGGCTTGTTTATTTGTTAGCGTGTATCATAGATTTGATACTCCACTAGTTCCGATAGTTTTAGCAATGGCCAAAGTTATGAGGACACCTTCCAAACCTATGCCCATTAACACTCCACACTTCTCTTTCCACCATGTTTGGGCGTGGCTCGGGGGATTTGTGTTTGTTCAGTTCAGATACAGAGCGCAGAGGTCAGGTGCTGATGCTGGGATGTCGAGCGAGGAGGCTCCAGTTCCGGTTCATTCTAAAGTTTATCTAGAGAAAACCAAACAAGAATGAAATAGCAAGCAAGCAAAGAAAAACCCAAACTGAAAAGAGACGTGATAGCGGATTAAATTTTCTCAGCTTTTCCTTTCAGCAATAAAATATTTGAAACATCTCCATGTTTTTTTTTCTTAGTAAAAAATAATATGTGTTCAGCTGGTGAGGTGAAGCGTTATGAACAAACATCGTATCTCAGCTTATGAAGTCTGGCACAAGCTGTTTGTATACTGTACACTCCTTCATTATTCTCTAAATATGTTTATTCAAAGGCTCTCGGTATTATCACTGCTCTTTTTATATAAACTCCAGATGTGCTGCTTCTTAGCAACACCTAAACCCCAAGTACATAACCCTTAAAATCATGCTCTCTACTCTCTGTCAGCCGTACATCCTCTCGTTCTCTACTAATCCCTGTGCACTCAGACAGTATGTTCCTCTTGTGCCTTGTTTATAATCCTTTCCTCTATACAGTACGATTCATAATCTGAGCACTGACGATGCTTCTCCTGCACACACTCCGTCTTTAATACTTCGCTCTATCTTCTTTTTTTTTGTTGCCAAGACTTTAACTCAGCTGAGCAGAAACTCACCTTTTCTTTTTATCTCCTGATACAGTGTCTGGGTTCTCAGTCCAGGTGAGAGTTTTTGGGTTTTGGGAATCCACAACATTAAGACAGGGGTGTGTAAGAGAGTTAAATAAAGTGTGTGTAGCGAGGATTTAGTAGTGAAATGCACATGTTAGTATTCGGAAAACAGACATGACTAAAGCATGGACGTCTGTAAGAGATAAGATATCAGGAGCTCTCACACATACACATTGTGGCCAGTAACAAAATGCAATTACTCTGCTACTGTGCTTAAGTGTTTTTGTGTGTGTAGTGGTTAGCACTATCGTCTCGCACCTCCAGAGTCTGGGTTCGATTCCCACCTCGGGGTCTGTGTGCATGTTTTCGCCATGAGCTTGGTGGGTTTCCTCCAGGTACTTGGGTTTCCTCCCACAGTCCAACGACATGCAGATTAGGTTAACTGGCGCTCCCAAATGAACGTGTTGACTGGACAGCCTACCATGGTTGTAAAAATGAGAATCAATACAACGGTCACGTTTAGCCTCCACAGTCCCTATAGGTCCCCACGGACCCACGGTATTTTTCACATGTGATACTTTTCACTTCTACCTGATACATTTTTTTCATGAAAAATCCGTACTTTTGCTACCTACATTTTATACTGACACTTGTTACTTTGCAGATGACGATCGCACACATGAGTTTATAATCTAAACATCTGTCACTCACTCCATATCACTACACTCCATGTAGGAAGGACGAGAATAAAACAATTCCACCAAACCCAGCTTTCAGAAGTGACTGGTAGGTCATTATAAAAGCGCTGATTGGTTAGTGCAACAAAGTGGTTAATGATTACCTGGACAACGGGCCCCGTCCGCTTGGTCTCTGAGATGTGGCTTTTTCTGGGTCCTTTTTTCTGGATTGGAAGGCAGGATTGGAAGTGATCTAAATAACTAGCTAATGTTGTGTGAACTTTTGCGTGTTTCACACCAATAACAACGTCACTTTTTATACAAAGCTTTGAATTATAATATTTTGATGAAAGCAATGGCAGCAAATAGCTAGCTAAGTTAGTAAAGTAATAAAGGGAGGCTGACGATGCTGCTTTCTATGAGTTTAATTAATGTCAAACGCATTCATGTTATAAACAGCATCAGCTTCAATTGTGTTTAAAATACTTTCAAATTCTGTTTATCTGTAACTCGGTCAGATAGATATCCAGAAAAATCAGTTTCCTTTGCACTTTTGTACCTGAAGTGCATTTTAGAGGACATACGTAGCACTTCCACTTGAGTAAAGAAAGACGAAGTGGTACTTCTACTTTTTTTCTTCATTTTTAGGACTTAGTACTTTTACTTTTGTCTTTAATATGGAGTTTGTGTACTTCTGCCACCTCTGCTGAACCGAGACGATCGCAAGATCAAAGGAAGACTGTTTGGGAGAAATATCAGCCATCAAAAGGAAAGGTGGATTGTAGGTCCATTGGTGACTCACAGACTCCGTAGGTGGTCCAGGCCTCTTCATAATGGATTGTAAAGGTAAAAGAAACTCCCAAATTGCGTGTTTAGTGTTGACATGGACAGGTTTAAGCAATCACTAAGTACATTAATATTACATCATCCTTATTCTTCACTTTAAGCAAAAACAATGCTCAATGACATCAGACTAAAAGTCTGTTTCAGCTGTTTGGTAATCAATTTATCATCCATAATGCATTCACGATGTAAGTAATAGTGTTTAAAGTTTAAGCATAAGCTAAGCTAAAACTAGCATTGTGATTTATTTCCTTTAGGTTAAAAAAGATGTGAAGTCAGCGATCGCTCAGAGACACTGTAGACGCTTCCTGCTTGCATTGTCGTTTTGCTCCAGCTTAATGATGATGTATTATATTAATATAAAAAAAGGACGGAATATTATTCTAGAAATATAATTCTAATTATAAGATTGGATGGTGAAATACAATTAACTCATGAAAACGCAAATCAGACATTTGGACCCTGCTGCATTTTCCCTCCTAAGCAGGTTTAGCGCCGTTCTGTCGGTGGTCCGGTCATTAGATACGCGCACATGATGTGATGACGGTGAAATAACAAATAGGGTTTGAAGAAAGTTCACAATCTGCCTCGGTGATGCATACGAGGCGAATCATCTGCTGATAGACGATTAAGATTGCAGCACGTGTTGAGCTCATGAAGAGAGAGTGTTTTATTAAATGCGATGATGTTGCCTCGGGGATGTATTCAGAGTCAGAGACTAATGTACAGAACACCGGGAACTTTCAGTACTTGTCTAGTGTAGAGACCAAGAGTTCTCTAAGCAGACGTCACGGCCCCCAGACAGTCTGTAGTGTTTGCTCGGTCTCAACTCACACAACACAGGGATAGTGGACCATCTGGTGTCCGTGATGACTGTTTAAATACAGAGCTTGTCTCCAAGCCCAAACTCCTGTGTGCTTGTTAAAAATAACTTTGAAAAAAAGAAAAAAAAACTTTTATGGGCTTGTTTGTTCATCTTATCTGATACGGTGCCTGGGTTCTTAGGCAAGGTGAGAGTCTTTGGGTTTTGGGAATCCATAGCCTGAAGACAGAGGTTTGGAATATTCAAAGTTGAGTAAAGTGTGTGTGTAGTGAGGATTTAGTACTGAAAGTAAAGTATTTTCTGTATGCAATACTTCTACTCGCTACATTTGTTTAATGAAAAACCTGCACTTTTACTACCTTATTGTTACCTGGATGTGGTGGGGGGTTCATCTTAAGGCACACACACACACAGACACACACACACACACACACACACACACACACACACACACATTATGGTGGGTGTAAAACTACTGTGGTATAATCCTGCACTCTGATTAATCAGCAGTGTTGATTAATTTTCTCTAACAGCATCAATACAACTTTTATCATACATTATTGTTTCCATAGCAACAGCTCATTCACAGGGATACAGCATACAGTGGATGCTGGACATGACCTAAAACTACTGACTAATCAAATTTGTTGTTTAACAAACAACATAAGTACAAGTACAAAATACAAAAGTGTTTTTTGTTAATCTTCAGGAAAGAGGAGTTTACGCTTTTCCGGTTTCTTTAGGATTTAGAGAGATGAAGAAAAGGAAAGAAAGAGATGAGAGTGAGAAATTGAAAGAATAAAAATGACCAGTATGACAGGAAGTGAGATAAAAATTCAGGAAAAAAAGAGGTAGAGAGAAAGAGGGATAGAGACAGACAGCGAGGATGCAAAGAGAGACGAAGGGATAGAAAAAAGTTCAAAGGGAATGAAGGAACGAAGCAAAAATGACAAAAAGAAAAGGAGAGAGTTTGAATGAGAGAGACATGGGAAAAAGAAGACGGGAAGATCAATAGAAACAGAAAGATGAACGGATAAGATGGATATCGAGATGGAGCGAGAGAACAAAGTGAAAAAGAGATGAAAGAAAACTATGGAGGGACACAGGAGACGAGATGGATCAAGAGAGAGCGAGAAAGACTTTATTTAAAGCTGAGTGATTGAGATAACTCGTCTTCCTCTGTCTTCTGCTCGTTTATTCTGTCGTTCTTCCTCACCGATGGAGGAGAAGAATGTGTGTTTAATGCAGCCTGTGATCACCGTGTTTAAATCAGACTCTCCGGAGTCTTTACTGTGTTTATCACTCACTCAATCATCACTCGCTCATCTCTTAAAACATGGTGTTGAAAAGATTATTAGGACCTGGAGAAATACTTACAGCCAAGAGACACATCTGTACAGAGAGAGAGAGAGACAGAAAGAGCTCTGTAATATTTCTATACTGAACCTATTACTGAAACCACTTCTCTATTTGACCGTATCACTCTGTATCTCTCTGTCTTTTCATCCCTGTTCCTGTTATTTTCCTCATCCATCTTCTTGTTCTTTATCTCCCTCTGTGTCCCTCCTTCCTTCTTTACACTCTTTTACCTTTTACCTCTGCAGTCATGTTCTTCATGCTCTACAGGTTCTGAGGGCAGGAGCAATGTTCTGACCCGTCAAACCCTCCTTAAACTTTTGTTCTCAGAGAATATCTCAAAGTTTGAGTCGTCAGTCGAAACAGCAAAAGTTAAAACAGAGACCATATGAAGTCTCTCTCTCTCTCTCTCTCTCTCTCTTAGAAACCTGGTTTGTTTTTAAAGTTTTTCTCTTTTTTTTTTTTATGTTTAAATCATAAAAAAAACATGATGGGTAAATATCACATTAAAATATGTAAAGCTTTTGTAAACATTTGGTGGGAATAAGTGAATCATTTGTAAACATCTTGTGACAAAGAAGTATGCTGTTTGTAAATATTGCTTTAAAACAAGTAAATAATTTGTAAATATTTCTTTAAAATAAGTGAACTGTTGTGAAGATCATGTGACATGAGAAACATTTTTAAATATCACATGATAATAGCTGAATTCTTCAAAAAAAACCTTATGAGAAGATACATAATAAATATATAGGGAATGATTACATGTGAATATAAACAATTTTAAAAGAAACACTAGTATAACCTTGGCTTATTTAATAACTATTAATCTTGTCGCATCAATACAAACCAAAATATGCAAATTTTACACACCAAACAAGTCTTAGATGATGAATCGCCATACTTCTTCTTTTTCTTCTTCTTCTTCTTTGTCTTTCGGCTAATCCCTTTCAGGTGTCGCCACAGGTATGTCATCAGTATATGAATCGCTATACTGTAAACTGTTACTTTCACTGCACATTCTACTCTACTAAGAATAAAATTTGAATTTGACAGTATTACTACTGATAATAGCGACGCATGGTTCTTCTGAAAGGACAAGAACATCCAGAACATTCTGCATCTGTATTACCTGTTCTTTCACATTCACGTTTGTAAGACATTTGAGCCGACAGAAAAGCTCAGGTAATGACTAGACGGTTCTAACTGCTTCATTTTTCTCAGCGATTCAGTGAGGGATGAGCAGATTGATGCTCTCTTTACGACATGCCATCCTCTGCTGTATGAAAAGACAAATCAGCGACAGATGCCCACAACAGTGTAGAGTCTCTTTCACTGGAGCTCCAGGACACACATCATTTCACTGGAGCTCCAGGTGTAGCATATAATTGTGAAGGACATATTCTTAGAGTAGGAAGATTGAAAGAGTTATAATGCAAGATTCAGGAATAATTGTACTAATTTGCAAATGTTTTAAAGAATGACGATCCTGGCCGCTGTGTCTCAGAGCCCGCTGCAATTGTTCCTGTGAACATTCAGGGAGAAAAACGTCTCGGGTTACTTTGCTGTAACCCTGTTTCCTGAAAAAGTGGGAACGAGATGCTGCGTAAAAACGCTATGGGAATGCTCCTTGCGTGACTTGGTTGTTGAAGCATGTGTGTCAAACACGCCAAAAATTTTGGCATATATAACCTCGGTCAGGTGACGTCATTCAATTAGGTGCACCTGGAGGTTATAAATAGGCATGAACCAGAAACAT
>JAOVVA010132190.1:0-10803 GCA_028565275.1 Leiocassis micropogon | reverse complement strand
GGGGGGGGGGGGGGGGGGGGGGGGGGGGGCCTTTGGTCCCAGTGGGCATGGGTGAGTTTGCAGTATTCAGTTGCTGGTCAACGTTGTTCAGTTCACCTCTCAGTCTTGTTCAGCCTAGATGTTAAGGCTAATTGCTGTATATCCTTACACTGGTTCGCAAGATTACTGAACATGAGTACCATCAATCTACAAAGTTTTTTGTTGGAAATTGAAGTAATCAAGAAATCTTAGGTCATTAGATACAGGCGTTGGGACATACTGTATAGAGGAGGTTCATGCTTGATGCACACACTTATGACTATATCAATCAGATGGAAGAAATTCCTAAATAGATTTTTGTCCTCATGCTGCCCTTTAGACTTCAACACAACAGTGATGAACAAAAATGAAGCCTACAAATCTCCCTCCTCCTCCTCCAAAATGTCTTAGCATTATTGTTTATTATGAGTTTTGCTTTTCTTATATTGTACAGCTGATAATCAGAAGCACACCCGCTATTCATGTGACTGTTTCGCTCGTTTTAGATCAAGTCCCTCATCCACAGGAAAATGAACTAACATGATGTTCATCAATATGTAAAAGACAATCATGACTAATGCATTCCCCTCCTTAATTAATGACTGCTGCTTATTGAGCCCTTAAGCAGATTAAACACATTATTCAACACTTTTCCCCCTCTTAAGGTCTCTTTTAATGAGCCTTGAACAAGCAAGTTTCACTATGTGTCAATCCTATGTGTAATTTGTAGGTAGGACACTAAGAGTGAGATATAAAACACATTAATTGGGATTTAAAGCCAAATTAGTCAAAATTCTGTCTCTGTGGTAAATCCATTAATTAGAAATGTGAAATGTATATGAAGTTACAACATAATTTACCTGAGGTTTATTTACATGCAATTATTAAATTCAATTAAATTACTCAAATAAAAAGAAGGTGTGCAATAACCACAAGCAAATAAGCAGAACAAGTATAGGAAATGGGCCAATGAAACTCAGGTTTAAATAATTAATCTCTCCATGATCAAAACTACCCTTGATGTAAAGGGATAATTACAAATTACAAAATACACAGAACTTAGGAGATATTCCAAGTTCATGCAAAAAAAATCCATAAAAGTTACATATATGTTTATTTACAGTGTGAGTTATATAATGAGTTTGGAATTACATGCTTTAGGACTCCATGGATGTCTGAAGCACTGAACCACTGTTTGTCTTCAAATGAAGACGGATGACCCAGTTCTTCACCAAGCACTTCACCGAGCATTATTCTACTTTGTTGTTGTACTAACTCTTCTCTAACACGATTTCAGCTCTGTGGTGCTCTTACACCCCAGAAGTACACTGCACTTCTAGATAAGGGTCCTAAATGCAGTGAATACAAATGTATATGTTTCTAATTACTCTAACATGTAACAAGTGTAATTCTGCTTCTCTAAAAAAAAAATAATAATAACAGAAATTCCTAATTCAGAGATAGATATTAGAAGGCATGTCTGGTTTATTGTGTGCAGGAGCAGCAAAAACTGCACACTGAACCCTGTGTGTCATGACAGAATGCACCATTTAAATTGTCCTGGGACCTTGGGAACAGTGCTGGCTTTAACCTCAGACTACAGACTGTGATGGTCTTTGCAACAGAATACAGTTCTGATTATTATTGTGCAGAGGCAATGTAAGGAGCATTACTCACACACTTACCTACGTATCCTAGGTACATCTGGAAGATTTGAAAGCAATATCTGCTTAAATGGCAGGTAAGATCCAAAACACGCAACAGGTTTCCAAATTAATCTACAAAATCTTTAGTGATTTCACATGTGCCTTACTGACAAGCTCTGTCTGTCCTAGAGCTTTCAGCATCCATGTTGATGGTTGTCATGAGCTGCATCTCAAATCAAAAACTTGCAATGCAAGAAATGCATGTCCTAATCTAGAGGTATGATACACAAATATATCAGCCAAGGCTTTCACAGGGACAGCGCTGGTTAAAGTGGTAAATGACCAACTACTAGCTCCTGATCAGGGCTGTCGTCTTTGGGCCTGACCTTATTATAACTTCGACACCTTTGATCATACTATTCTCTTGGGCAGATTAAAACATGTTACACATGGATGGCCTTCTCCTGGGTCAGGCATTATTTGACCCATGGTTATCAGTTTGTAGATGTAAATGTTAACTTTTCAATGCTTAATAAGGTACAGTTTACTGTTTTGCAAGATTCTATCCGTACAAATTGCTCAGTTTGGTTGGGCAGCCAGATCTTGGACTGTTGGTTGTTCCTAAACTCTTCCATTTGAGAGTGACTGAGGCTGCCGTGCTCTTGGGCACTTCCAATGCAGCAGAAATTTAATTATATTCTTTCCCAGATCTATGACTTCACACGATCCTGTCTTGCATGGCTCATGCAAAGGGTAGTGAGGGCTCTACATCAAGAAGTTCCTATTTTCCCCGTTCCTAGTTTCGGTTAATAGTTTAGCGCCATTGCTGGTTGCCCTGGTTATCCCTTGATGCACTTACAGTAGGTATGTCCAAATGTCCTGGTGGCTCAAAACTATCAAGTGCTGTCTTCATTGCTCTACATTACTACTGGCATTCACCTTGATAGAAGGTCCTGGAAGCTCATACAACATGCACATTCTTATTATGAGGAATTCAAGCAAGCTTTAGCAAGACCAGGGGAGCGGTTGCACTTGTGGTTGTAATTGTGCCAACGGATTGTCCCCTGAAACTACCCCACCACAAACTCACACTATGCCCTCATATTGGAGATACATTGGAGAAACATTTCTCATGTTGGAGAAACAGAGAAGACAGCAAGATATTTGTTCCGACTGAAATCAAACTATATACAATTATATAATACATTTCTCTGTAATGTACCTTAAACACCAGATACTTAATAGAATACCAAAAGTTAATTTAATTGAAAATCCCTAAAGTGAACCTTGCCAGCCTTGATCATGACCTCATCCAAAATCATTTCCTTTATACATTTGTGCGGCTGTTCACCAGATTCCCACCACATTTACAGTCTCTGTACTCTGTACAGTGCCTTATTTTTGAGCAATGAAAACAAAAACAGGAGCCAGTGTGGCATGAACACGAGGAACATGTAAGGACGAGTCTTATTACCTTTGATAACAGCTGATTTAAAAGGTCAACACAAAAACATCTCTCTTCTCTACACACACACTAATAACTAATGGATTTGTGATCATTTTAGTTTTACCTTAACAGATGGAACCCTGTGAGTCTCAGAAGGTTGAAATGACTGGAACAGCAGACTCGTGTGTGTGTGTGTGTGTGTGTGTGTGTGTGTGTATATATACTGTATATATCACCCAAAGTTCTTTCACTACAAGCTCGCTCATCCATGTCTTTATACTGTTCCCACAAAGGTGGGAGCATTAAACTGTCCAAATGTCTTGGTATGTTGACGCATTAGGAGTTCCTTTCACTGGAACTAAGTCCACCTACTGAAAAACAACCCCACACCAGTTCCAACATGACTGCGTACCGGTGCACAAACCTCAACCCGACAGAACACCTTTGGGATGAGAGCGGAGACCGGGAGCCAGGCTTTCAAGTCCAACATCAGTGTCTGACCTCAGAAATGCGCTTTTGGAAGAACGGTCAAAAATTCCCAGAAACACACTCCTAAACCTTGTGGAAAGACTTCACAGAAGAGTTGAAGCTGTTATAGCTGCAAAGGGTGGATCCCTTAATCCATAGAGTTTAACATCATATTAAGCCCTATGGATTAAGAATTGGATGTTCCTACACAGGAACTGAACAGATCAAACATTCTCTTTCAACAAGGTGACAATAGAATGCAACACATTTTTTAAACCCTTATCTGTATGTGTGTGATTTTATTCCACTGAGTTGTCATTGGTGTGCAGTGCTTAGATTTTGAGGCACTAAGCCATAAGCTCAATTAGGATAGAGAAATCTGTCTCCAGGGTTAATCAGCCTCCATTTAGCTGATAATTGTTCCCCATTTAGGTGTGACATAGATTTCACGAACTGCAAGAAGAGGTGTTGTGTGTGCTTCTGAAACCTCCCCTTGTTGTGGCTAATGAATTGCAGCACTTCTGAGCTTGAGAGAATTGTCACACTTCAAGCCTTTGCTCCTGTGAGGTCTGTATTCACAGCTCATATAATTGGACCTGGATTTAATTAAACTTTTCTTCTGGCCATGTCTGTGAAGGAAGATGAGCTGTTCCTCCTGCGGTGCCACTGTTATGAAGCATTATTAAGTGTGCCAACTCTTCTCTGTTAGTAACGTACATGTATTAAACACTTCAGTGGCTGAGCTGGAAGCTAGAGCACAATTTTCATAGCTTAAACTGCATTAGCATCTTAGTTTGTTAATTATGTTCACTATTATGCATAATTCATTTTTCAATCTCTTTTGGACAGTCACACAGATCTGCTGTATGCATGTACATGCAAAAAAAAAAAAAAAATCACATCCCCTTCCTTTTTCCCCCTTTAGATAAGCATTTTTAAAATGCATTAAAACTGCACTTCAGGTTATCTTGCGGTTTTTGCTGATAAAAATGTTCAGGGCTCAGCTCCACCCAAGAGAGTCCATTTTTATCTCCAAAGTTTTACAAGTATATGCTAAACATTTCATATGGGACTGTTTTCTTAGCGGGAGACAATTCAAAGCTGGATTCGGTAGCTCAGGCGGCTAAGGCTCTAGGTTGTTGATTTGGGGATCTGAGTACGAGCAACGCCGTTGTTGGGTTGCCACACCCAGCCACTGCATGCAATGTCAGTCCCAAGCATGAATAAAATGGGAGAAATCTATTGGGAAGAGCATCCAGTGTAACACCTGTGACAAGTTGCGTGTGGGTCGCATGGTCGGCTGTGGTGACCTCTGGACAGAAGCAGCTGAAAGAAAGTTTTCCCGAAGTTGAAGAGTTGATCGATTGCAACAGTCTGTGATTCAACTTCAGATCCCAAAGCTGTAAAAGTTACTTAAATGCTTGTTTAGCACATTATGTTTGTTTAGTCACACGATGAGGCTATTATTGCTGTAGCTTGCATTGCATGCCGAGGCAAGTTAAATGTTTGGGCTAGTATTTTTTTAAGAATAAAAAAAAATTACATGAGAATCCAAGTGAAACCTTTCTAAGTTTCATTAGAGTATTATATCAGGATAGTCCTATGTGATTAGCATCCATTTAAGCTTAATTTGGTACTGCTTCTTATTCTTTTTTTTTTCAGCAAAAAAACCTAGAAAACATGACAAAGTACTGGTAGAAAGGTCAGAGGAAATTCGAGGTATGACAAAGCATGATCTGAGGGGTTTTAGCTGAAGGGTTAACATGGGGGTTCTTCTTTATTTATATGTCAACTTAACATAGAAATTGTGGGTTTTTAATGTATAATGTAATATTTAACATCCAAGATACACCCAAAGCCTCCCACTCTCTTTGAATTGCTGTTTGTTGTTGGACATAGCCAAGGAAACCCTGATGGAGCAGACAGTCCTATTCATTAGTGATGGTGTATGTGTGAGAGATGCAAAAACAAATTAACGGAATCATCAAACAATACACAGAGAAGGCTCAGGTGGGGCAGAAGGTAGCCACAATGAATCGGCCCAGCCCTGTGAATTCTCCTACTAGCCAACACCCGATGCAAATTCCTAACCCACTGGCAAAACCAATAGTTAGACACTGAGATGTCAGCCCAGTGAACTACCACCTGCCACATCTAAGTAAAAGAATATGCCATGAACCAGAAGGGAGACAACCTGACCTTCATCCAACAACAGGAGCCGGGGAAGTGCTAAACCAATTAGCAGAAATGTTCTATGCAGAACCCAGACTATCCCAACTGGTGCAACATGATAAGACTGGTGTCGAACATGGCATAGGACCTGGGGGCACACCTCAGCCAGGGCTCTGCTAGAGCTGCTGGAAAGAAAGAAGCCATCAGAGAGTAATTACAACTTACCATCAAGAGACAGGTTCATATCTCTCTCTGGTTGTTGGGGTATTACAGAAGATTGGTGCCCAAATTCTCCTCTCTAGCCTTCCCTGTCTGACATGACTGTAAAGGGACGGCTAGATCCAGGTACTACTACAAAGTAGCCAATGAAAGGATCTACCTAGCAGTACCCTAACAGTCCTCTACATGCACACCTACAGTGGATAGCTAAAGGCAAGATATTATTATTTAATACCTTATATATAAGATATTAAAGTTTAAATAAATCACTTGTCTGTCCCCTCCCAGGCCCAACAATGAGAGGGGGCCAGGATGCAGATGGGCTCTCAAAGAGACGTGCCCAATGGGCTTTACCTTCACCGTCAGGTTCTTTTAAGCTGATGGCGAGTGGGAACTGTGATGGTGGGCCTCCAACCTTGCCACACCAACTACATCTTGCATCAGTGACTGCCACCAAGTTGCTAAATGTACTGCATTTCAGTGTCACAGCACAGGTGGCACAGGATGAGCAAAGCCACTCCTTACTTTTACCTGAAGAGATCGAAAAAAAATTAAAAGTGGGCCATGAGATTAAGATTCAGTTATTTGTCACATGTACTTTACAGCACAGTGAGATGATTCTTTTCTCATATCCACAGTTAGGAAGCTGGGGTCATAGCGCAGGGTCAGCCAGGATACAGCGCCCCTGAAGAAGATGGGGTTAAGGGCCTTGCTCAAGCTCGAGCACCACCACGTTGCCACTGTTGAGTCCTTACTCACCCCCAACCTTCAGATCAGTAACCCAGAGCCTTAACTCTTTGAGCCACCACTGCATGAACACAGCCATGGGGTAAGTGTGCATCTCGTTGTTGAATCTAAACCTCTGTTTCCTGCAGACACTGTGTGAAAAAACTCCTCTGGCTGAAATCCACATCTGACTCTATCCTGAAAGGATCCCGCTGCCACTGCTGCACACAGCTATCAGCTCAGTCCATCAGCTGGACCCCAGTGACCATTGCTGCAGGCTGACATAACCAAACAACTCGGCTCTATCAGAGCCAGCACATCATCCTCCCCTTTTCCCTAAAGAACCCTAAAATAAGAGCTTAATTTTCCCCCAATTCCCTGGTGTTCTACCCTCTGCTGTGGTGCCTCACTGCAAAATAAATACATTTTTGCTTATTTAGTTACTTAATTATTTGTTTAGATTTTAAAACTCTCATTACTGAACTATTACTTTTAATTGTGCTCACACTTTTTTCCCTCTCCACAGTAGCGCTTGCAATCTAAGAGCAATAATATGAAAGATGGAGATTCAAGCTTTGGGAATCAGCAGGAGAGGTGGGAGCTTGTAATATGTCTGACTCCATTGCTGACTGCTGTCTGCGAGATGATTTGTTCCAGAACTTGTTTAGTGTATTTAAACAGTGAACAGTTTTCATCTACAGCCTTGCCTTCTTTTATTTGGAGACTTCCCTGGATATGTAACTTCTACGGTGATCAAGCAGGTCTGCTTTTCTAACAGGACAGACTTCTGGATTTGTTAGGTTGTAAAAGTGGCAGTGGTAGCTCAAATGGTTGAGCCTCTGAGTTACTGATCAGAAGGTCAGGGGTTCAAACCCCAGCACTGCCAAGTTGCCACTGTTGAGCCCTTGAGCAAGGCCTTTATGGGGTGCTGTATCCTGGCTGACCTTGAGCTCTGACCCCAGCTTCCTAACTGAGATATGTGAACATTTTTTTTTTACTGTGCTATAAAGGTACATGTGACAAATAACTGAATCTTAAAAACTTAGTTTGATTCTTCTGACATGCAGGAGAGACATTTGCTGCGTCTCAAATCGTGTGCTGTAAGAGCTGCTTCCTGTGGGTGGGATCGAGCAGGCACAGCACAAACATTTCTAACAATTCATTTCTCAGCGGCTCTGGCAAATATCCAGCTATTAATGCTAACTTCGTGCAGTTCTGCATGGCACTGTTCTTGCACTTGTCTTCAAGTTACAACTCTACGTTGAAAGTTCTGACTGTTCCATGATAACCCTTTTGTCAGCATGACAAAACAAATAATGCTTTTAACGCTTGATGAGGCTGGACCTTTATTTTTCTAAACGAAACACTTTAACGCATTTAGACACTGGCTTAAATCACCTAGTGATTGTTGTATTATTCATATAAGGGAGCTTAAAATTGAATTTAGTTTGATTTGTATATTTATATTGTCACAAAACAGCTTTAAATGCTGTAAAGATAAAGTATAAATGAATATATGAATATAAATGAGAGATGTTAAATATAAAAATCAACGCAGTTATCAATTTATTCCTCATGAGCAATCTGGAGGCAACAGTGGCAACAAGAAATGGGACTTTCAAAGCATGAAAGCTTTGAATATCAATTTAAGATTTGTTAAAAATCATATATTACATGAAATTCCAATCTCAAAAATCCTAATATTAAAAAGCGTAAATTGTTTAATGTAAATTATGTCAAAGGCGATGCACCTCAGAAAACATGATACTTTCAAACTAGTTAAAAAGCTTTCTATGCAAATTGCTAGCTAGTTTAGGCAATGATATAGAATCGTTAGTTTGCTGCAAATCATCAGCTATTTTAGTCACACATGAAACCATGAAACTAATTTCAGTTCATATTGGCTTTACCTAACTCTCCTCCACATCTTCACTTCATGAACATGGCAGGCAGCTTTGATCAGCTAAATCACAGGTCTTCGATTTTATCTGCAAAGGGCCGGTGTGACTGACGGCTTTCATTAGAGCCAAACAGGAGGCACGCTTGATGGCTGATTGGAGCCCAATCTGAGCTGATTAACTGAAACTGGAATGAAAGCGTGCAGCCATGTGGCACTTAGTGGGTAAATTTATACTGGCCCTCTATAAAATAAGGCAGAAGACCCTGGGCTAAATGCTGAGCTTGATCACTCTGGCAGACTCTACTTTTTCATGGAAAATCCAGATGATTAAGCTTGAACTTAATTCAGTTTATATATATAGCAGCTGAAGCTTTTGAGGCTTGAACAGTGGACACTATGCATGATGGGAGCATCGCTTCATGCTCTTCCCTTCTTACCCTGACACGCCCATCACTCTGGAATAGGCTTAATCTGGACTCGTCAGGTCACATGACCTTTTTCCATCGCTCCAAAGCCCAATCTTCATGCTCTCTAGCAAACTGAAGCCTTTTCCCTGATGAGTCTCAGTAACAAGTGGTTTTCTTATGAACACACAGCTGTTTAGTCTCAATCCTGTGAGATCTCACAGGTTTTTACTGTTGATTTGTTCTACCATGCCATTTCACCAAGCGTTTAAATGATCTCCATTCATGATTATATCTGATCAGCTGTTATATATATTCAGATACACATCCGTTTTCAGTGTGAGTGTCAGTTTTAAGACTTCATTCACAAACAATTTCATCACAAGTTCAAGTTTGCCTTGAACGATCGTATTTCTTTAAATGTCTTTGTGACAAAGTCCATTGTTTAAGTGCTACACAAATAAAATGAAATAAAACGGGACAATTTTGAGTATTTTTCCTGCTCTACCGCACATCCTTTAAGTCCTGATGGCTTTAGTAATCAGCAGATAAGTTGAATCAGGTGTGTTAAATGAGGAACGCACTCCTCAGCAGGGGACACACTCTCTTATCCACAAATTCACAACAGACATGCCATCTACAACACACTGATTAAATGAGGAAGATTTCAAAAAGCATTTTGGAATAATTTTTTTATACCAAAGTCAGTAAGTGCAGATGTGAGAGGCTGTGTGTGTGTGTGTGTGTGTGTGTGTGTGTGTGCTGTCTTACACCTGCTGCCGTATGTGCTGTAGACTTTCTGCTCTTGTGATATTTTATATAGATGGACTTGAGACTCTATATTGTCCTTGTGTGTGTGTGTGTGTGTGTGAGCATGTGATAGTCTTCTGTTTCAGGATCACACCCAAGATTCGTGAGAATACACTACTCCAGACCTGACCGGGGTTATTAAAGATAAAAGAATGAAGGGAAAGAGCGACAGAACAAATTAGGATTCAAATGTTTTAAATGTCATGATTATATGACGGAGTTAATCTGATCACCTCCAGTCTGACCAAAAAGACTGTTGAGAATCAAAGTGTTAATTACAGGAAATAAATAGCATCACCTGATTTGCTCATAATGACTTAATTACAGAGTAGAATGTGTTATAAAGGGATACTTCTCCAAATATTTGCTACAGTTATTTGGCTCAAATTACAAACGTCCTTGATGCAGCAATAAAAGCAAAAGCAAAATGATTTAAATACAATACTTTTTTTTTAAAATAAAAATGCCTCCTTACAGATATGATCTAACCTCCAGTGTGAGCCATGCAGACCTAGCCCATTTACTGTCATCATTACTCTGCATAAATCTGCTTAATGCAATCGCAGCCCTTCGTTACCTGGATATCTTCCATGCGATATGACACATGCCTTCAGGACAATGCAGGAAAACATTAATTAAACTGGAAGTGAAGACTCCCATCAGCAGCACAGAGTGTATCAGGTGATTGTTAGCTGTTCCAAAAAACTGTGCGATACGCTTTATCTAGCTGTGGCAACGATATCATGTTTCTAATTAGGGTTTTAGGAGTCGTATGCCCTTCCCAACCGCACCGCTAATGTAATTTATACTTTATTATTTATCCGGATCTCCTGTTAACTTCCACACTGTGGTTCCATAAACAGCAACAAGATAAACGCAAACAACAATTACTGTCTTGCAATTAAAAAAAAGTTTAGGATCACTTTCTAACTCCATGGTCGTTCCTGTTTTCTCTCTACACTGTAAAACAATACTGAAGGCGTTTATCTAAAA
>JAOVVA010132179.1:0-10803 GCA_028565275.1 Leiocassis micropogon | reverse complement strand
TGGTTGTGGGGTTTGAACCTGGGATCTTCCGAACCGTAGTCCAATGCCTTAACCACTGAGCTACCCCTGGCCCCATTGATTACTCTCACAAACATGTAGTTTACTTATGGACACACAGCTATTTAGTCCCAGTCTTGTGAGTTCTCATTATATTGCATGTGCTCTTGAAAATGCTCTTACTTTTACTTTGAAACATACACTACTGCTCAAAAGTTTGGGATCACTTAGAAATTGTATTGTTTTCCAAGGAAACACACACATCTGAGTAGAAAATATAACAAAAGAATAAGACATGCTGACATTGTCAGAGTTAGAAATATTAATTTTGATGGAAATGATGACTATGCTCATCAAAAAAAAAAAAAAAACTTTTGCAGCAATTACAGCATGGCAGACATTCTAGCTGCCAATTTTTCAAGATAATCTGATAAGATTTCACCCCATGCTTCCTGGAGCATCTCCCATAAGATAGATTGGCTTGATGAAGTCTTCCTCCATACCAAACACTCAAGCTGCTCCCACAAAAGCTCAATAGAGTTCAGATTCTCTATTAAGAACCACTCAATGGTTGCAGTGAGACAATTGCAAACCACTCCATTACCATCGGAATTCCAGCTAACTCTAATTGTTTGTGAAATAGATCAAATTGTTTGTGAATTGTCTGAAAATGTTTCTTTGGAAAACAAAAAAAATTGGAAGTAATCCCAAACTTTTGAGCGGTAGTATAGCTGTGATTTCTACTGTCAGTTTTTTACCATGCATCAGTGTTTAAGTTCATTCATGATTTTTTTTCTGACCACATTTCTTCCATGAATTTGAAAGTTCAGTCCTTCTGGTAATTTTGCCTCTTTGCATAATTCTAATGCTCCTGAGATTTCCAGATCAAATCAAAACAACTATATATTATTAATATAAAAGGCCATCCTAAACACAAAGCATCCAACACAAATCACACTTAAAACAGAACATTTAGTCATTACATGGAGTGCCTGGAGCTGACCAATGTGGTGAAAAGATTACATATTTTTCTGTGGCACATAAACAACAACAAAAAAGAGAAACTGGCTCTTAGATGGGAGCAGTTTCTCATCGTTCACAAAGAAGAGAAGGCTCATAGAGCTGACTTGTTTATGACTGACACATCACTATTCCCTAATGGCAGTGGCCTCTTTTAGCAGGCTAAATTCACCCTGCCAAACTGCAAAAATTGGTTTGAGAAATATGACAAAGAGTTCAAGGTGTTGACTTGTCCTCAAAATTCTGATCTCAATCTGATCAAGCATTTGTGGGATTTTTATTTTATCCTTGGGGAAGGAATGTGAAAATCTCATATATGTAATAGAATTAATCATGTTTTCTTGAAGTCTTCATAAACTCGTAGCAGAAGGGGGACCTACAGCATATTAGACATATGGTTTTAATTCTAAGATTTGTGTTTATGAATAATTACATGCAAGTTATGTTGATATAAAAGTGTTACCTTTTGTCCTTCACTGTAGTATTAAAAGTACAATGATGGATCACACTGACAGACATGGAGTAATGTTACCTTTCTCAAGGTTTTCTTAAGTCCATTAAATAGTTGAATGGAATGAAAGGAATATCTGTGGCCTTAATGGAGGTAGAAAATATAATCTTAGAAATTCCAATGAATAAGCTATATATTCATTGGAGTATATATAATACTGGTATGCATATACACAACAGAGGAAGAATTTAGCTTACCCCCAAGGATAACCTAAAAGACAGAGACAAATCTTAAAGATGAGAAAACTGTAAGTGCATAGCTAGTAACACAATAATAATAATAATAATAATAATAATAATAATAATAATAATAATAATAATAAAAACAACTCAAAATCTCAACATCAAAAACATGATGCAAGGCAAGCAAAAAGGATTATCTTATTTTAGATATTAACCGTTGTGGAAGACCCCTGACTTTTTAGGGTGAAAAGAAAAGCTACTACCGAAGTGCCAGAACTCTTGCAATTGGAGCAAGTCTTTGGAAGATTATATACAAGGTGGAGAGCAGCTTTTTTTTGACATTTGTAGAGATTGACCAACAAAAAGAGTGTTACAGTAGTCATGTATATAATGTAATTGATTTGTAGTTCCAGTGCACTAATTTGTTTGGTGAAGCAGCATTCCAAGAGTGTTAATATTTAATGCACTACCTCATCAAAAAAAAGTTGCCATTTTAGAGAGGTCAAATTATTGGCCTGCACCAAGCAAAGAAAACAACTAAGGAGATTTTGAAATGAGTGCTGCTTTGACCATGAGTAATCATTTTCACAAATGACTTAGCCACCACACTGTGCCAATCAAAGCTACAGGCAGTGACTGTGTAAATAAATACACTGTGTGTATTAATTTATTTTATATCCAGTCAATGTATAACTGCAATGAGTTATTTCACTGAGACTTTGGCCATGTTTGCTTTGGTGAAGAAGAACCCTTTCACAACGTTAAGCCACCCTTGTGGAGGTAGGCATGTCATTATCAAAGTCTAGAGTCAGCATTATGAAGTACAGAGGCTTCACAATAATGTCCAAACCACTGGTAATACTCAAGAACAGAAAGGCCAGATTAAACTTTGCTAGAAACCTTTCAAGATTCTTTGGACTGATAAAATCAAAATTAACTTGTCCCAGAATGATAGGAAAGAAAAGTATGCCACATCAACAGTTGAAAGCATACCACATCATCTGTCAAACATTGTGGACAGTATTATGGCATAAGCATGTATGACTGCCAATGTAACTGGGTCACTCATGTTTACTGATCATCTGACTGCTGATAGAAGTACTTCCATATTGAACTTCCAGCCTCCTAACACACAGTATAACTGCAAAACAGTTTCTGCTATCTGTTCTCACCCAAATGAGGATGATTTTCCTGTTGAGTCTGATTCCTCTCTAGGTTTCTTCCTATTGCCATCGTCGCCCTTGGCTTGCTCATCAGGGACAATCTGATCATTTTGATTCATACACATTTTTCACATTTCATACAAATTTCCATAATTTTCTTTTAATTGTGTAAAGCTGCTTGACTGCTGTGTGAAGCTGAATGACAATTGTTAAAAGAGCTATACAAATAAAATTTTATTTAATTGAACTGAAATGGAAAATTCTCTGTTTAGGTCATTCGCTTAATCTCCCCAAAAGAACATGGTTTTCACTTGCTGAAGACAAGAATGAAGGCATAAAGACCCACAAACAAGCAGAAGCTAAAGGCAGCTGCAATAAAGACATAGCAAAGCATCTTGAGGGAGGAAGCTCATTTAAGCGCATTTAATCATATCCATGAGTTGTACTGCAAATGATTTTCATCCAAGCATTAAAGGCAATAATTATGTTTGTAATTATGTTAGTTTGTTTCATTATTTATTGTCACAGTATGCCATTGTCACGCCCACGCCTCGAGCTAAACCTTGATCACCCCCGACTCCTTTCCTTATTCCATTCCACAGCTTCCGTTTTGCCGCCTGATTCACCGGCTCGAGCACACCTGTTCCATATTTCATTCATCCCTTCACTCTATATAACTCGCCATGAACAACCATCCCTAGCCGTATTATTGCGTGACAAGCTCAGTGTTTTCGTGTCTTGTTTTTGCCGAGAATACTTTGTTGCCTTTCACGTTGTGAGCTCAATTTACGAGCTTTATTATGGCTAATGACGACTGTAATTCCTGAATAGTTAATACCACTTCACCAATTCATTTTAAGCTGTGTTGTGGTGTACAAAGGCCAAATGCCAAAAAACTTTTTTTGTTCCAAAATATGTGGACCTGACTAATGAAATATATATGCAATTTTACTTATGCAGTGATTCAAATTTAAAGCAATTTAAAGTATGGTTCATGTGTTATGAAGAACAAATCAGCAAACTGATTATTGATATGATGTGATACAACTGAAGACATCAAGTCAGTTATCTAAAATCAGTTTTGTTTCAGATTGAGTTTCAGATCATGGGTCTTCATTCAGCAAGAAATGCCAAAAATGCAATTTGGTAGCTTGTACGTACCAAAAAAACACAATTAAGGAAAAATTAAGTAATGGTATGCTTTTTTTTTTTTCGTTGTTGTTATTATATTCGGTCACTGAGTGATTAATTATGATGGAAGAGCAAAAGTGGACCTCGAGAAATATTATCACATGCCCATCATGGCTACCAAATGCCTTGGTTTTTGTCTCCTGGGTTGCTGTTCTCTGAACTCTTCCTGCTGGCTATGGTTTATTGTCTCTTGTTCACTTCAGTCTCTGTCTCCATCTCCCCATCTACGCTATTTTTTAAATTTCTTTATTATCATAATTAACATCTCTTGCACCTTTAATAATAAACTCCCATACAGAAATGATAGCAAACATTAAAAATTTATAGATTCTAATATGTTCATTATTGCTACTGTCTATAACAAAATATATTTGACATATAAACATTTGGACATGTGTTATTCATACCTGTTGTGCTCTTTCTAACTCATCTGGTCAGTGGCCTCACACAACTTCCTTTTATCTTTCATGATATTAATAATTTATTTGAGGAAAATCATGATTAATAAAAGAAACTAAAGTATACATAAACTAATCAAAGAAACATTTATATGAAACACTGATATGAATATGTTATATGATATACACTTATATGAAAACATAATAGGAAACATATAATGAACTATTAATGACAAATAGTTTTGAAACATGACAAAGAGAGTTACTAAGAAATACAAACACAAGGCACCCATTAAAACCACTCAACCTTTTCCCTAAGCTGCCCTGTACCATTAGCTGGCAACATGCATTTTTATGAAAACACTTAATTTTGTAAAATACACCAAAACAATGCACACATAATACCAAATGCAAACGCAACTAAAGTTCCTGCTTATTCCTGAAATTTTATGCCAATGAGCATATGCCTGCACCTATAACTCTTTTAGCCAGAGCACATCACAAAAATGTAAAGGTCATTATGTGATGTGAACTGACTGATGGCAGCAAGATAACTTTATTTAGAGTAAAATTAGTAATTGGTAAAACGTTTTCTTGATGAGAGCCACAGCCACTTTGACAAAAGGACATTTTGCACATCAAGGGGCAAAGAGGCACCTTGCCCCCTTGAGCACCCTTTGAGCCCCCCACCTCCCAGCCCCGCACATGCATGAATATGGTGTTCACAAAACATCCAAAAGTATGATAAGATAAAAGTGATGAGTCCAAATGTTAGATTTTTGTTTCTAGCATGAATGTCTTTGTTAGACATACAGTAGAGAGGGTGAACAAACGGTTCCTGAATGTGTGGTTCCCCCTATGAAGTGTGCGGATTTGTGATGGTTTCAGGGTGCTTTGCTGGTGACACCATTTTGACTAAGTCAAAATTGAGGGCACAATTAACCAGCATGGCTACCACAGCATTTTGCAGTGACATCCTATCTGGTTTTCAAAAGGACAATCACCCCAAACACAACTATAGGTTATTTAGGACCTATTTGTCCAAGTGCGCAAGTTGTGTGAAAGATTTATGAACAAAGACAAAACTTATAGATGCATGACTTGGCTGCATGACAATATCCAAATCAGACTGCTCCAATCACAACTGTTTCAAGCCCCTATAATAGAGCTGTGTAGGACTATCCTATTCTGATCAAAATTACTTCGAAAAGAAAGCAAACTGGAGAGAAGAGGTGACTGTTTTGCTTGCGGAGGAGGTATTAAAAAGCAAAAAAATAATTAAAGGAAAACTCTGCCCTACTCTTACATCTAAAGCTAAAAATGAAAGGATGAAGTGTTGCTTATAGCAGAGAATCTTAAAAACCAGTTGTGTACACTTAAATAATATTATATAAATATATAACCATTTATAAAACCATAAATATAAAGCCATTTCCTCACTACTCCTAATCAGTGGGCACATCTGGAGTT
The DNA here is from genome assembly GCA_028565275.1 of Leiocassis micropogon. NCBI lineage: Eukaryota > Metazoa > Chordata > Actinopteri > Siluriformes > Bagridae > Leiocassis > Leiocassis micropogon. The sequence continues at coordinate 4,871 of JAOVVA010132179.1, read as the reverse complement.
CTCCTACATGAAGATAGGAGTGATTTCCTATGTTGATAAATTTGACTTACTCCTACTCCTATAAGTAGGACCAAAATTGCATCACTCTGAATATTTTTGGCCCCCTAGGAGCACTTTCCTACTTTGAGATGCTCAGTAAATATGAGCCCAGCGCCCATATTTACTATGCATCTCAAAATCATTCATAGGAATCAGGCTCAAAACAAGTCATCAGAGAACTTCTGCATGACAAAACAAAGTTCATTTAGGACTGAAAATTCTGAGAATTTTTGGCCATTTATTAGCGATTTCCTACTCTGAGACATTTAGTAAATACGGACCCAGATCTCACTTCAACAAAACTGATGAGGTGGGATCTTAAAAGAGCTGCTCATAAGCACATCCCCAAAAACCTTAATAAACATGAATAAATAATGGTGTAAAAAAAAACAATGATTGTAAAGATTCCTTCAAGTTTTTGCTGCTAAAAGTAGATCTACAAACTACTTTTTTGTACTAGTAAACTATTTTTGGCTTCATTTTTATTAAATAAATAATGGAACAGTGAAAAAAGTTATATATTGGTCTTTGTCTGAGATTGTATTTGCCCAATACTAAAATCCACTATAATTAGCTGATTTTATGTTTTTACACAATAAAAGGGGTGGTACAAACATTTAAAAATGAGTGTATATAGCCATGAACCTGCAGCCCTTAACGTTAATTCCCTAAATGAAAGTCCTTGGTGTTAAAGGTTAAGCTGTAGATTATTTGAACTGCAACAGTCCTGTACTCCACCTCCTATCCATCCTTGATATACACCCCACAATGGCTGTGTCATCAGAGAACTTCTGCATGTGACTTGACAATGAGCTGTACTTCAGTCAGAAGTGTCCAGAGTGAACAGGAATGGACAATGTGCTAATCCTTGAGGTTCTTCTGTGCTGCTGACCACGATATCAGATGTGCAGCCTCTCATCCTCGTGTACTGTGGTCTGTAATCCAGGTCACAAAATTTGAGTCAACTTGCATGTTTGTCAGCCTGTCAAGGTGGAAGTTTCTCCTGTTAGGTAAACTACGGGAGATCCAGTGCATGATAGACCTGAGGTCAGAGAAGATTGAACATACAGTAAGTTGTTCCAAGGTCTTTATGATATGAGAAGGCAGCACCACTGGTCTGAAAGCATTAATCTTTGGGGAAGCTCTTCTTAGAGACTGCAATAAAACATAGTGTTTTATAGAGGTCAGGAACCCTCCATAGTTGCAAACTGTTAAAAATTTATTGAAAGGCATATTCCTTCAGAAATTCTCTCAGACTCACAGCATTCTTTCCCAGATCTTGTATAGGACAACTAACTGCCTTGCTATGGCAAAGTCTACTCAATTTTCTTTTGACCTGACCTCTAGTTACGGTGTCAGAAGGAGTGCATAATGGGGAGATCTGGAGTTGAGGAGAAGCAGAACTCGGGATGGAACAGTCAGTAGTAACAATGTGGGTGAGGGCATCAAATCCTATTGTAGGTTTAACTCATTAGCCCTCTTTATCCCCATCTATTACATTGCTGTACCTCTTCTGCCTGTTATGGTTTTATATCATCCCAGAACTACCTCATGTTGATTTTCTCCACTTTCCTTCTATTTGACTTCTTGGCCTTCCTCGGATATTAAGCTCTTCCTGGTTGTGCGTAAGCTCCCCCCAACCCATATCCTTAAAGGTCTTCTTTTGAGGTAGTTAGTTTGGCTTGTGGTTGGTTGGCTCAAGACAAAGGGCTTGTACTGGGGCCTTACAAAGACCAAGTTGTGGTCATATTTTCCCACCGGGCAAGGGGGGTGACAATGTAAGCTTTACACAGGTCTAAGGTCCTGTTTTTCCTGGTGAAGCAATCCACAAACTGATAAAAAAAGTGAATATAGAATCCAGAGTCACATGATTTAGTTCTCTGGATAACACTATAAGGCCTCAGGGTGTTGTGTTTGCATTCTCACGATAGTTGTGTGACTGACATCACATGCCTTTTCTGGGTCTGCTCGCAGCGGAATGTAAACGCAAACAATAACGGCATGCAAGAACTTCCCAGGTACAATACATCAGGAAAGTATTCACAGCGCTTTTTCCTCATTGTGCTCTGTTACAGCCATATTTCAAAATAGATTAAATTAATTAATTTAACTATGAATTAATTAATTTAAAAAAATTTCTCAAAATTCTACAAACAATACCCCATAATGACAATGTGAAAGAAGTTTGTTTGAAATCTTTGCAAATTTATTTTTAAAAAAATATATAAAAACATCACATGTACATAAGTATACACAGCCTTTGCCATGACACTCAAAATTGAGCTCGGGTGCTTCCTGTTTCCACTGATCATCCTTGAGATGCTTTTACAACTTGATTGCAGTCCACCTGTGGTAAATTCAGTAGATTGGACATTATTTCAAAAGAAACATACCTGTCTATATAAGGTTCCACAGTTAACAGTGCATGTCAGAGCACAAACCAAGTCATGAAGTCCAAGGAATTGTTTGTAGACCGCCTGGCCAAAGTAAGCGATATAGGGATAAGGGCTTTAGTCAGGGAGGTGACCAAGAACCCGATGGTTAGTCTAAATGAGCTCCAGTGTTTCTCTGTGGAGAGAGGAGAACCTTTCAGAAGAAAGACCATCTTGTAGCATCATATTCAAAAAGACTCAAGGCTGTAATTGGTGCCAAAGGTGTTTCAACCAAAAAATTATTCTCATGGTCTGAGAGTCCTTCAGGTGCCTTTTGGCAAACTCCAGGCCACTGTCATTTACTGCCTTTTACTCAGGGGTGGCTTCCGTCTGGCCACTCTACCTGGCCTGATTGGTGGAGTGCTGCAGATATGGTAGTTCTTCTGGAAGGTTCTCCACTCTCCGCAGCGAAAAGTACATACTTATGTACATATGATTATTATTATTTTATTTATAAATTTGCAAAAATTTCAAACATTCTCCATTCACATTGTCATTATGGAGTATTTGTAGAATATGGGGTTTGTAGAATGTTGAGGAAAATAATTCATTTTATCTTGGAATAAGGCTGTAATACAGCAAAATGTAGAAAAACTGAAGTGCTGTGAATACTTTCCGGATGCACTGTAAGTAGTATGGATAAAGACTCAATATTAGCAGCTCAATGTCCCAGCAGCAAATAATCTCCTTCACTGTCAGATGACCTGGGTTACACCATCTGATGTTAAGAAACAGATGAGCCCGTCTTTGTGCTTACTTCCGTCTCTGTCTGCCTTCACAATAGTAAAACCCAGGATGTCCATGCTAGCATCTGGTGTGTTGCAGGTTAGCTGCGTTTCTGTGAAACACAGTACATTGCACTTCCAGTAGATTTTCTGCTTACTGACCCCGGCTGCTGGCTTATCCGTCTTGTTAACGAGTGAGTTCAAATTCCCCATAATGACAGAAGAAATAGAAGACTTGTATCTCCACAGTTTAGCCATTAGCTTAGTCATTTACCTTGCAACTTGCTCTGCAGTCTGTGCATAACTGTGCCTTAATTTCTCCAGAACAGGGGACACAGTTGCAGCATGTCTCTTTTGTGTCTACATGAGACGTTCTTGTAAAAAAAACAAAAAAAAAACAAGAAGACTACAGTTAGACTACATAAACAAAAATGCCATATCCATAGGATAAACTGCAAAAAATGTAAAGAGTAAGAATATGTAAAACAAAACTAAAAATAAAAGGTAGAAAAACACAACACATGGATGGAGCTACTGAACAGGCTGCCACTTGTGTTGGTACACAGACAAGACTTTGCTAGCCTTCTTAGCAATCATTCACCACTATGTTTGTTGCTCCTCTCTGTTTACCCCTCATTTTCCTAGCTGGGTTGGGCTCTATCCTGGAGGATTTAAAAAGTTTTCTCTATCATCTACTGACAAAATTGTTGTTCTGTGACAAAATGCTGCTAGCATGTTTAAATAGCTCCTTGTCCCATAACACATGGTGTTCTCAGTTAATCCTCATTAGCTGGGTTTCTGACAATGTGCAGTGTCTGATCCATGCCTAGCTATTAGTAATGAAGCAAGCAAACAGGCTATTTGATAAAAACGATTACACATTGTGCCAAATATATTTATTACAGTCTAACTGTTACATTGGAGCAGGTTCAGCGCACTGCATGTTTTTCAACTCTATGGCTGATTTTTCCCAAAATGCAGAGAATTGTCTTGGCCCCAATTAGGTTTTGGGTACCAGTGCTTATTTTGCTAGTGGTTAGAAAACCCTGGTGACTTAGTCATTATTTCATTTGAAAATGTGGCCTTTACTGGATGTCATAGGCCAGTTATGTCAGGCAGATATTATTATCTGTGAAAGATTATAGGTATTGTTCTCTGAAAATACATAATACTTAAATTGATGATAAGCCCAAGCGCCATTCAAGCTTCTTATCAATTCTCCTAGAAGGAAAAGAAAAATAATAAAATCCAAAATAGGACTGCATCATTGTTACCTTTTCTTTACTGCTAATTTGAGCTGTACTCTTGTGGTGCTGCCACCTTTTGGCTGAAGTGATCACTACGTCATACAACTTGCGAGACATCTGAAAAGTGGATTAAGAAATATAGTCAGTCAGGTAAGAAAAAAAAACAATAATTAAAATTTTTAAAAATGAATAGTTCCGCAAAGAACTCTAAAGAATGATGGGACTATACCACTAAAGAGCTTGCATGATCAAAAATACCTTGGAGAATAAAGCATAATTTAACACAGCAATAAGGTTGCTGAGAATCTATCTAAATCTATTTTTATTTGAAGCATGCTAATCATGCTAATGCTACCTACAGTGGTGTGAAAAACTATTTGCCCCCTTCCTGATTTCTTATTCTTTTGCATGTTTGTCACACTTAAATG
>JAOVVA010132168.1:0-10803 GCA_028565275.1 Leiocassis micropogon | reverse complement strand
AATAACTGCCAACTTGAAAGGTTTAGGGACGTGACCTAGATATAATGAGGAATTGATAATGTTTAAAAGTGGCTCTCCAACCGTATGCATCACTTCTTTTAAAAATCTGGTTGGGATAGGGTCTAACAGGCACGTTGTTGAATTAGCTGAGGTGATATTACTTTTATAAAAAGTTTATAAAGCTCTTCCTGTCCTACACCTGTAAAGCACTGAAAAACTAAATGTGAAACTTTAGGCTGAATTACATAAATCCAATTTTACCACAGAATTTTATAGAACTTGCTCTTCAAAGGCACTGTATCAGTCAATATAATTCAGCCAGGAGGCTATTTTGATTCACTATAAAACAGACTTTTGAAATTGTGAGTCCATCAAACCCACATATCAGGCACCTACTCCACACATAAAATGAATTTATTTTTAGTGTGTACACTTTCAACCGTTATGCTTAAATATACTGCAAATCATTTTGTGTTTGTTTTATTTGTCATTTAGTTATTTTAAATTTGTAGAAGGTTAAATTGCTGTGGTCATAGAGAGGTATTTTTTCCCTGCTTTTGTGTGCTGTTACTGCTAGTATGTAAAAGCAGCGCCCTTTAATTTTTCCCATGGCTATATTAGCCGTCTTTTCAGGAAGAGTGGCTGGCTTTACCGCAGTTCAAAAATCCTGTCCATAATCCATTTGACACAAAACAAAAGAAAGTATTCAGTTTTTGTTCTAGTCTGGTCCAGTAAATTGACTGAAGTAACTCACTATAAATCATATTAGCCTGTTAGTGCAAGCTAGCAACCCTAGCTTGCATCACCAGCAAGTGCCAGGCTGTGTTGTTTAGGTTGGGAATGGGAATAGGTAGAAACCTCTTTTGGTAGGTTGGATTGACAGGTCATGCGCAAAGTACACGAATGTGACAGCAATGAATAACGAAGGCCTGCATCGAATGATGGCATTGCGAGTGGTGAAAGCTACACATAGACCTTAAAATAGAAAAGAGTGATGCTGAATTTAATGATTTTAGTGAATATTCTTTTGTCTTTTCTTATTCAATGCCTGACATTTAATTATCCCACCTCTGTGTTCATTATTTGATGTGTAGACAGCCTGTTGATTTTATATTTTATTCTTTCGTATGTTTGTGTTGGCATTTTGTTCCTTAGATGTAATGATTCATTAGTGTAATCTGAAACAAAAAAAGCTTAGACAGGTTGCCATGGTATCATACACATAAAATATTCTTTTATATAATACTATAACATATACTGTATATCCTTCACTTTGTTCGGTACTCATCATGATACATAGCACTTCCTCTAGATGGAAGCATTTGCTCCAGTTACAGGCTCAATTGCACTAAACAGCTGACTCACTGTAAATAATTCATAAACCAATAGCAGCAGTAGCATTCATAGGGCAGCTTTGTTTTAAATTAAACAAAGAGCTCAAACCAAGATTGCACTGTCAGGATGACTAATATTTTTTTAAGCATACTTAATATAGAGTATATGTCCAAAACTTTGTAGACACCTGACCATCACACTAGTTCTTTTCAAACATCCCATTCCAGGTTTAGTCCCCACTTTGCTTTTACAATAACCTCCACTTTTCTAGTCTGGTTTTGATGAGTTACTATGGAGATTCACACTCATATAGATACAAGAGCATTAGGTTGGGCCCTGATGTCAGTTGTGGATGTCTGGGGTGCAGTCCAGAAAGCCTAGGGCATTGTCATGCTGGAACAGGTTTGGGCTAGACATTTTGGCTCCAGTGAGGGCACATTTTAACACTACAGCATATATACTAAATCTGAGCAACAACATGCTTCCAACTTTTTGGGAAGGTTCACATATAATCAGGTAGCCATATAACTGGTCAAATAGTGTATAATATTACATAATTATTTACATAAGAACTAAAAAGCTTTGTCTTGGTGATATGTGAAGAATTGGTAATGTCAAAAGCAGAGGTGTAACAAATTTCTCCTGAGACACATTTATACCTGGACCAGTACAGATCCTGTTATGAAACTTTATAGGTGATCTAACATTGTTCACTAATATTCTACTGCCTTATTTCTGTAAAATAAATATCCTGTGATATATTGGAGATAAGCCAAGGTAGCCCTGATGGATTTTGGAAAACAACTCTCTTCACTTCTGACCTTCCTCTGGTGCTTGGCAAGTTTTCAAAAGAGAAGTGAAAGGCTTTATTTGTAGAGAGTCCTCATGATTTGTTTCTAGAGTCGCTTCCCTGGAACCAGGAGGTTCTAAAGAACAGCTCAAGCGTTGGCAGCTCAGATAGACATCAGTTTTAGAATTATAGCCTGCAATCTCCTGCAAACGTCCAGAAAAATGCTAAACACCTACTGAGGACTCATCTATACTCAAACAGATTATGATGTAGTCATTGAAGGTCAGACATTACGAGATTTCCAAAAATGTACCGTGAGAATATTCCATGATAAAAACCCAACAAATCGTCCTTGCTGAAGGAATTCTGTGCCAGAAACACAAGAAAGCATCGTTATTAGTAATGAAGTGTAAATCTGTTTAAAGACCTATAAACAGTCATCATGCAAATCATGCACATTTACCTCAATCTTAATTAGAAGCACTTTTGCATATTAAGTCCTAAGTGGAACTGTTCTTAGATTTTATTTATAGAACATTTGAGGAACAACTCAAATGTATTTTTATCCAATTTTTACCTTCCTCAAACCATGCATCAGCTCTGATGTGCCATCTCCCTCATGTGAACTTTCACTCTAGTTAGGAAATTGAAAAAACTTAAAAATGCCCTGAATGGTCAGGAGGTGATGTAATCATCTGCCTGCCAACAGAGAGCAAATTATTCAGGTTCTAGTTCTTCTGAACCATCAGTCATGTGCGGTTGTGCAAGCTTCAGTTGTTCTATTCACAGATGTTACTGTTTCCCTAAAATCAACCTGTTCTTTTTTGCCTTGTTTGTTTTTCAGTGTTGATGCAATGTAGCTAAGACATTAAGTTGAACGTAGGTTGATGCTTTTCTGTCAATGACTGATACTGTCTCACATGCATCAAATACAGTTATGCAATGTGCGAGGTGAAGTGGTGAGCAGAGTATAAACATGTGCTGCCTAACCAGAAGCACATTGAGGCCGTGCTGCATAATTAGAAGGCAGGCCAAGACACAGCGTGTCTTATCTGAAACAAAATATGGCAGATTACATGAGGGCTTGTTGCAGATTGTTGCAGTGATATAAAAGTCACTAGGTTAAAAACATGTGATAGGATTCTGGATGTTCTTTTGAATCAAATCTTAAAATAAGCATTTGAGCTAAGCTAGCTTATGTGTTGACATGCTGTTTGTTCTAACTAGTACACAGTCTAATTGTATTAGAAAGAAACATACAACTTTCTTCAATTTTTTTTTTCTCTTTAGATTTCCACTGTTGCTGTATAAGAAAAATTTAACAATTTGATGCTTAGAACCATGCATAATAGTATCAAAACCTAAAATAAAGTAAAAAAAAAGGACATCATCAATGGTTCCGAGGTTGTGTGGAGATCATTGGGTGGAGAAGTAATTGGCGGCGTTCCCTGCGCTGACCTTTTGATTCATAAAGGTCTGAGCTTTTGTTGTAGCTGGAAATATTGAGATACAGTTAGGACAAGGCATTCTAAGTGTTTCTTGAAGATTCTCTGTCCTAAATGATTTAGACATGTCCATCATCCTACTCCAACAGGGCCGGGCAGAACAAACATCTGCTTATCATGGCCTGAAGAGTGCATGATTTTGCCCTGATTTTTAAAATGAATGTTTTAGAAATTTCTGAAATTAAACAAGATGCATCCACAGTGCGCATAAACCTTTGCCCGTTTCAAAGATGATGATGAGAATGATGGGAATAATAAGTCCAATAGTGGAAATACTGACAGCTAATGTCAGATAACTGTCATATTCTAATCTCATGGTGAATTAAAATGTTTTGCATGCTATATTCAGCATATTCATATCCAATTTTAAATAGGAAAGAGAATGGGCAAATAGATAGGCATTGTGTACTGTAGGTGGGGCCACTGATTCCAGATAACAGTTTGCTGTTGTTACTTGCCAATGTAAAGACCTCTTGCAAATAAAGCACTTGTACCACAGGAAACTGTGTACACCTCATGATGTGGCAAACCTATGATCAAAGATTTAATTTCAGGAAGCCACCGTTCATAAACACCAATAACATTAACTTCTTTCACCTAAAAACAAACTTCCTTGTGCTGTGTCTACACATCAAATCAACTTAAAAGTCCTATGCTGAAGGGGACTCAAAAAAACAACAGGTCAAGTTTAAGTGCCAAATTCACTAACAATGAAAAATTTGTCCTGATCATATGTACTTTATCATCGTGGCAGTGTGTTCACTTTTTACACAATTAAGGAATAAACTATGAAAGCAGCCCAACTTGAAATGAAGGCTTTACCACAAGCGATTTAAGTTATATTGTTCAGGCATGTGCTCATTCGGAAAGTTTAACTGATTTATTAGAAATGCTTTGTTTAATTCATCCCTGCATATCACGCAAATGTGTTGTGATGTACAAGGACGGGCCACTTTTGGCAGTTACTATGGAATAACAACTCTGAGTCATCCTGAAGTTTACAGAGTTTCAGGTTTTGGAGCTTGAGATTTGGGATTGTTTGGTTAATATACTAAATAACTGAACTTATGAATCACTGTTTAGCTTGTCCTTCCAGTCCACTAACTTGGCCATTGCTTTGATAATCATGATAGAAACCTCCAGACATGAGATATGAAAGATTAAAAAATCTCAGTGAATGTAATAATATAAAATTTTTACTGCATTAGAAAACAAACAGTACTTGTCTGTTGGCAAGTAACTAAACAAGAAAAAAAAAACTCTGAAGGGAGTTTTCTGAAGGGAAATAGAAAAATAGTGAGCAACTGATGGGACTCCTTCCCACTGATAATGTGAACAATTTTAACCTACCTAAAATAAGGTTTTTCTTTTGCACCGTCTTTCAGTATCGCCAAAACATGGTATGAGTGCTAAAAAGTCTCACCTAGGAGAAAAAAACGCATTTTTAGATAGGATCATATAACACCATTTTTCATAATACTTAATGCATAATTTTATAATTACACTAAATTTATACTAAATTAATACTTTTTGTAAATATGCATACACATTCATATTTTTATCAGATAAAAAGAAACACATTTGCTAAATACAATTTCATGCCCTTTGATATAGTCTGTAACTTTTTAAATTAAAATTTTTCAATGATATTAATTATTATTCAGACAAAACTTAGCCAATTTAGATTTTATGTGAAAATATATAAACCTGAGCATGTGTATAATATGAAAGTGTCAAAAAGGTATATAGAACTATGAATATTTTTTTTTTTGCTAAAAAAAAAAATGGCCATTTGGGGCACATATAAAATCATCTCTCCAAAACCAGTCCCAGTTCTTGGTTTTGGACTAAAGCTCAGACTCAGTCATATAAGAGTTAGTTTCAACCAATCAATCTGATTGTATGAGAGGCATTCCAGTGATGATGATGGGTGTTAACAGAACTGTGGTTATTTTTGTCCTCAAATTGTCCTCAAATAGTAATTGGTATTTCCTATTAGCTTACACCTAGAAAGATTGTAAAATGGGTACAATTTCCTTCAAACTTTGTTTTTTAATTAGGACAATGATAATCTTGAAATGCAAAGTATTTATTAAAAAACTGGCAGTTGTGAACTTTCTGGCTTACACAAAGTCATAACAAGCCCAAAATTATAATACGAAAACATATTTATTTTTAAATTGCGCAAAACAGGTTAAAAATTAGTAGTTTTACTTCAAATTGCTTTCACGTATTAGAGTCCAAATGTAATTACCCACCATGTTTTCGTTGTAAGCACCTTAGTAGCGGCGTTCAAAGTCAAGAATGTTTTGATGGAAGCGTTCGCCTTGTTCCTTTTTGTACGTACCCCTGTTGTCTATAAACCTGTCAAGATGAGCGTTGAGTATATGCACTTTGAGGGACATTCTGAAGCCCATTTTGCAGAAGTTTTGCACCATAGTGTCTACAAGTTCTACATCGTTTTCGCTTCCAAGGAATCCTCGAACCACTGCAACAAAGCTGTTCCTTGCAGCTTTTTGTCTCCTGGTAAGCTTCTTAGGATATTCCTTGCACTCTATTATCTTCTTTATTTGTGGACCTCGGAAAGTTTTGAGAATAATTTCTGAAGGTACTTAAAGGCTGCAGATTCTTTATCAAGTGCTCTGGTAAACTGTTTCATCAAGCCCAATTTTATCTGCAATGGTAAAAGCAATACTTTTTGTGGGTCTACCAGTGGCTCCCATTTGACATTGTTTCTGCACACATTGAACGCAGTTTGCTCTGGCCAGTCTCACTTGTGGTAGTGTACCGCAGTGTCCCTGCTGTCCCATAGGCAAACCTTGCATGGATGCTCGGTGAAGCCGCCTAGGAGACCCATTAGGAATGCCACCATTTTAAAGTCTCTGATCACCTTACAGCGGTAGTCTTCATACTTCAAAGCGTCTAACCAAGATTTTAACACTGCTGTATTCCTCTTTAAGCTGCACCGAGTAAACCAGTGGAAGAGATGGATACCTGCTTCTGTTATGAAGCAGCTTTAGGGTCCTGCTTAAACTGTCAATAAAGAGGCACCACTCATTTGAGTTACAGGAAATTCAAATTGCAGGAGCAAAGCTCATCTTGATGGCTGAAGAAGCTTGAAATATACTTGTGATGCTTTATCTGATCTTCTACATGCACACTTTCATCTTGGTCAGCTTTGGACTTTTTGAGACCAAGATTTTGGTCTCCCACCAAGTCATTGAGGGCTGTCTGGTTGGGGTAGTATAGTTTTCTCCTTTCTACTGTACTTCATCTCTGTAATCTGGATCAAAACTTCTTATAAAGTGTTGCTTCCTTCTGAAGACAGCTGATCTCTCCTATTGGAGAAGTAGGCAAGTGGAGCTCTGTGATCTGTGACACTGGGGCGATGCATGATGGAATGTCTGGATGTATGATAGCAAGTGCATTCTTCCCACATCGACATTTTGAAATATTGACCATGCAAAAAAATCAGTTGCTTCAAGAAAATTCTGGAAACTTCTAAAAACGTCTGCAAAATTATACTTTAGCAGAATTTAATTGGAATTTTAAAACTTTTAAAGAGTTGTTCAGGTTACAAAAGCAAAGTTTAAGCAGTACTAATAGATTTTATTTTTTACGTTTCTATACAGATACAATTAGGAAATAACACTTTCAGACAAAAGACAAGAAAAAGTCAAAATTTTGTTACATTGTGGGCATTAACACTCCATAATTTTTAAGCCCAGAGGTTAACCAAACTGATATCCTAAAGCAGAATAAGTGGAAATATGAAGAGAAACTTACAAGATTTACAGGACTGAGCACCATCACCAGTTTTATTTAACTCACCTTTTGGCTACATAGTACTGTTAATAATTTTAAACAATTTTCGACCCTGTTAATTACACTAACGGTCAGTTCCACCAGTTGCAGAAGGATTTGTATTGGCGGAGCAAAATAAGGGATTAAATAAAGAAACAAATCATTATCTGTTTATAATAAATTGTGTTTTTGGAACTTTAACATAAAAGCAATATCACACTCGGGTCATATTGTATTGCCTTATATAATATGGCTATGATGCCTTGTGTACTCACCCTTATGCTCTCATGCCTTCGACCACATCACAGCCATGCTACATTTGGCGTAATTACCCAGGCGTAAGTGTAGAATCAACATCAATAAAACAATTTAAAAAATTCTTTCTACCTGGAGTGCACACATCTCCCCACGTTTAAACATTAGTTGGTACTACCAGTGTAATATGCCTAGAATAATTCTTACAGTAAGTACCTGTTTTATTTCCCTTCACTATGTAAGAAGACAAGAATACACATCTGGCATGTCATGCTGAACAGATTCACAAATGTCTTCTCTCGAAATCAGACTGCATGCTATTACAAATACACAGTGTTTCAGTTTTCAGCTTTTAGATGCAGCTGGACTTTTTAGGGATTTTATTTAGAGAACTGTTTCTCATTTATGTAGACAGTAAGTATTTTTTAAAAAGTGTACTGTATACATGTGGCAATCAAAACAGATGTCGCCATGATGTTCTTCCAAACTAAGCTCCACAAAATAAACTGACATTTCAAGAGGCTGTGGTTTCTAGCTTGCTGGCTTTCATGCATCTAAACCAGTCCTAAAATAGGTTGCGAATTTCTTTCTCAGACTGAAAATGACCAACTTGTGTCCTGGTAGATGAGAGCATTATGCAGTCTGAATGGTAGCTAGAGGTAGTCTGAAAGATACCTGATAGCTCAAATACCTGAAAAAAATAAGCTTTTCCATTGCAGTTTTCCCAGTGTGTCACCCTGTACTGTTTAAAATGTGCTAATAACAGTGCTGTCACAGTACAGCTGTTGCATTTAACAGTGGGAGGAAATAAGTCAAGAATTTGACCGTAGTAAAACTGAAGCTTGCATGCATTCCGCATGAGATGCTCCAAAGATTTGAGATGCAATGTGATTTATGGAATTGTTTAATATGCGAAGTGATCTACCTGTTTCAGTTTTGTGTTAATGTAAGAAATGCAGATGAAGAACTATGAAATTTCATGTAGCAGTGATTAGGGAACTGTGTAGTGGAATATCAGGAATTTTGAGTATTGCTCCCTAAAGAAGAGGGCCAGATCCTTCAACAGCTGTTCCTCTTCTCCTTTTAGTGTCAGGCCACAGCTGCAGGCTGCTGAATAGAACCTTTCCATCAAAAAAAAAAAAAAAAAAGCCATAAAGAGGAGAGGATTTTTGAGCATGTTCAACACAAATCGAAACGTATACAGTAACAATCTGCATGTTTGTGTTTTATTGACTGTCTTCAGTAATGTTTTAATGAGTTCTACAGTATGTAAGTTAATTCTTGTATTTAACTTATCTTTTATTTTTACCATTTTGTTTTTACACTTTAGGTGACACACATACTGTAATATACTGTATATATCCAAACCTTCATATACATGGATTTTATTAACACTATAGTTTATATAAGAAGGTCTTAACTGAATCAGCATTGACTTGTAAACAGATTGTGTCTAAGAACAATTTAAACAAAGGACCTGTTTGCACCCATTACGTTCAAGTTACACCTAGTTACACACCTAAGACCGGTTTAAACTGGTAAAATATGTTAAACAGTTGGTGGTGGAATTAATTTTCTTTAGACATCCAAACAGCTGAGTCACTGTAGATAATCAAACGATGTTTAGAGACTTAGTTCTTCCTGAAGTACTTAAATTAGCACTTTATTTTGTTGTTCCATTTCTCACTATACACCAACCAGCCATTGATTATTATCAATATGACAGGATTATGGTCCATGATTCTGGTCCAATCTCACAGAAAAGCTAATGCAACACAAAAGTGCTAAAAAAAAAAAGTCAATGCTGGCTTGGATAGAAAGACACCAGAACACACAGTGTACCACAGGCTGCCATGTACGGGGCTCAGCAGGCAAAGAGCTCAAGACTGCCAACCTGGCTTCCAAGTTCACCAGATCCAAATTAAATTGGATGGGATACACCAGACATGTGAGCTTGATCCATGGAGATCCCACCCTGCAACCCACAGCACCCAAAGAATCCACTGCTAACATCCCAGTGCCAGACATAACAACACACCGCTTGTGGAGGCATGTCTCGAGGGGGCACATTGGCTCTTGTAGGTGTAACTTACACATCATTGGGATTAATATTGTGCATTGTAATGTTAAGGCTGATTGGTATATAATGTCCTCAACTGAGATTTTAGATTGATTAAGTCCTTGAACTAATGAACCAAAATTATAATGTATTTATTAATAGAGACTTCATAGTACATTTTTTAAGTCACTCTGGATAAGGGTGTTTCCCAAATGCCATGAATTTAAATGTACTGTAAATAAAATGTATTAATGATAGTCCCTAAACAATATGTTTACTTAGTTGAATTTTATTTGTACAGCAATATACAGTATAACATTATTCTCTTTTAATAACAAATATTATCTGTTATTTCCTTCTAAATTGATTTGCATCTAAAGAGCAGGAATATAATGTCTAACAATATACAGTACCAGTCAAAAGGTTGGACACACATTCTAGAACACATACATTCTAACACATATGGAATTAGATAATTGTGTAACAACAATAGCAGTCAATTGTTACTTTCTTACAAGAGCAGTATTGTCATGTGCATTTGCAAAACCCATCAAGCGCAATGATGAATCTGGCTCTCATGAAGATCATTGCAGAAAAGCAAAACCAAAATGTACCTCTGAAGAAATTCATTTAGAGTTACCAACCTCAAAAATCACCACTTAACACACAGCACCTCTGATTAGAGGCTTTACAGATCATAAGTAGCCCACACTTCTCAATATCAACTGTTCAAAGCAGATTATTGCATATGTTGGATGCCTTCAGCATTGTTTTTTTGTAGGAAAAAATAAATCAGGAAAATTGCTTTATAATGTGTGTCCAAACCTGTAGCTGGTAGTCTACATACTGTCAAGTAGTTTTACAGAAATACAGATACAGAATTAGGTCCCTTTTGAGAAAATAATTTGTTTAGGAA
The DNA here is from genome assembly GCA_028565275.1 of Leiocassis micropogon. Taxonomy (NCBI): domain Eukaryota; kingdom Metazoa; phylum Chordata; class Actinopteri; order Siluriformes; family Bagridae; genus Leiocassis; species Leiocassis micropogon. The sequence continues at coordinate 139 of JAOVVA010132168.1, read as the reverse complement.
GAGGGCTCGTATTCCAAAACACTTAAATCAAAGCAAATTTTCCCATAGGAAATAATGGAAATTCAAATTATTTGTTCCACAGCCCAAAAAAATAAATACATAAAAATAATTAACACAAAATATAAAGTAAAAATAAAAC
>JAOVVA010132137.1:0-10805 GCA_028565275.1 Leiocassis micropogon | reverse complement strand
ATGTAGTGAAGTACAATACTTTAAACAAAACATACTTAAGTAAAAGTAAAATTACAGATTTTAAAAACTACTTAGAAAAAAGTAGAAGTACACAATAAAATCTACTCAATTACAGTAATGCGAGTAAATGTAATTCATTACTTTCCACCTCTGGTAAGAAGGGCTCTTGCTAGACAAGCGTGGAGCCATTTATCAAGTTTTAACCCCTTAACCAGGTGAAGACCCACACTTGGTCATGCAAGAAAAAAATACATATTTCTAGGAAATAAGTATTTTTGTTTTTTTGCATTTATGTTTTGTTTTTATGTTTAAATAAATGTGTGGTTTTTTTTTTTAAATGTACTGTACACACTACTATTCAAAGTTTGTACACCCATTCTAACTCCATGGTCTTTCATGATTTTTATTTCTTTCTACACTGTAAAACAATACTGAAGGCGTTTATCCAAAATACACAAAAAATGTCCTTTGAACAGTTGTTATTGAGATGTATATCTGCTACTTCTGCTCTATAAATCCTTCATAACGGCTCTAATCTGAGGTGCTGTTTGTTAATTGGTGATTTCAGAGGCTGGTGACTCTAAATGAACGTCTCCTCTGCAGCAGAGGTCAGTTTTGGTCTTGCTTTCCTGGGAAGGTCTTCATCGTGGAGCTTGATGCGTTTTGCAAATGCACTTGACACAATACTGTTCTTGCAAGAACTGTTCCAGAAAGACTGACCCCTGTGTCTTAAAAAAACAACTGACTGTTGTTGTTGGTGTTACATAATTACCTAATTCTATATGTGTTATTATATAGTTTTAAAATCCACAGTATTGTTGTAGAATGTAGAAAATAAATCACTAAACAAGGAAATTTGCAAGTGATCCCAAACTTTTGAGCCATATTTGGTAAACAAAAAAAAAATCACAAAAATGTCTTTCAATTTTTCAATTTTAAATTTCCAAGTTTTGCAAATATGAGTGTCCTTAAAAGGATTAAAATACACATTGATATATGTATTCTTTTATAAAATGCTATATTTTAACATATTTATAAATAATTTTTTATTTTATTATTTTAGTATATTATTTATATTTATTCAAATTTAGCAGTGTCCAAATAATGCAGATTTGATCTCATCTGTTGTTAGCAAAATCCTAAAGGTAGTTCAGTGCGTAAAAGACGTCTATCCAGCACAATGTCCAGAGACTTGCTTTTGTGCATGAAGAATGACCCGAAGTATAAGGGTCACTTGAGTTTTGTGAAAACAAACAAACATTTTTTACTTCAAAGTATTTTTTTCTTCTTACTTTTCAGTAATCTCAGTACTACAGTGTAATATCTTTGAAAATAATTAGTCCAAAAATAGTCTCAGTCTGGCCCTGGTTCACCTTGGATTATTTTCACAAACCAGCATGACACAAAAAAATGACCTTTCAAAAAAAAAAAGGGAAAAAAAGCACTGCCTTTTATGCAAATGACATGTACTTTTTGAATATAATTTGCTTTGCCAATTGCTAAAGGTCACCAGGGTGTTCTTATTCAAGTTTAAGAATGGAATGGTCATTGGAAAACTTTCAATGAAAATCCAACTATTGTAAAATTTCTTGCAGAGGCAACCAGGTTGAAATATCTAGGTTTCCATGTGATTCCCCCATCTTCAGCCTGTAAAAAAACACCGAAAACTCAGTTGACAGACAAGCAAGAGTCACATACAGCAAATGCATTTCCTTCATATGAGATTAGATTTCTAAGAAATGCCTGATTTTTGTTCAAAAGAAGTTGGAACTGATGATCAATCCAAGGGAGAGACAAATACCAGAGACAAATACTGAAACCCGGCTTTATATTACGAACAGAATTATAGTTCATTTTAAAAAGAAGGGTGAAACAGGAACATTAAGTCATGACCTGGTCGACCTGGGCCTTCTGAAAGAAGTTTTTTCTGCTGTTGAACAGCAACACTTTCATTCTACGCCCAGGTTATAGGAACGCCAGCAAAGTCTTAATAATGTCTTATTTAATTATTTTTTTAAAACACATTTTGGTGCAGATATTTTTTAGCATAAGCCAATGAGTGCATGTTTACTTCATGCCTGTCTGTGTAGTTTATCACTCATCACACTCATCGTCTATACCAATTTGGGAACGCCAATTAGCCTAACCTGCATGAAACCAGAGTACCATGCAGGAGGAAACCCATTAAGCACGGCGAGAACATGCAAGCTCCATGAACAGAGACACGGTATCGACCCCGGGTTTAAATGCTACTTTATTTATACTTTAATATGCATTGACATTTTGTCTGTGATAATGCACTATAGCAAGCAAACAAACAAACAAACAAACCAAAAAAAACAGCATACTTTAGATTCTAAATAAAATGATGTGTGAAAGGAATTGTGGGAGATTTACCCATGCACCTGAGTAATTCCCACGTTCCATACAACCATAAAAAGGGTCAATGCAGTTTTAATGAAATTCTATTAAAGAAAAAGAAGATTAACTGCATGATGTCATTTTTGATTTGATGGTGTGATCTCTCTCTCTCTCTCTCTCTCTCTGTGCGTGTGTGTGCACGGCTGTGCAGAGTCAGTCCTGTAGAGAGCGGTGTTCGGTTTATAGAGCTGTTCCGTAGAGCGCGCGCTGTACGCTGTACTGTACATGAGCGCGCGGAGGGAGGAGCGACTGCTCACGCGCCTCTCTGCGTTCCTCTCTGCTTCACGTCCCAGTGAGGAGAAGAAGAAGAAGAAGAAGAGCACGCGCGCACACACACATACACCGAGACGCACGTATACACTGACTTTCTGCGTTTTGTTCACACACACACACACACACACACACCGGAGTGTCAGCACGCCGCGCCCTGAACCACACGAGCTCCGGTACATACAGCGCGCGCTCTCTCTCTGGATACACACACACACACACACACACACACTTTTCCCCTAACCCCGGGTGTTAGAGTCGTCCTTGCTGGGAAACACTCATATCTTCACAAGGTGAGTCATTTCTCTCTCTCTTTCTCTCTCTCTTTCCTACTTACACACACACACACACACACGCAGGCGCGTGCACGCGCGAGCTTATTTATCAACTCCCTCCGAGCGCTCGCGCCAGCCCTGGGGGTTTGACAGTACTTAGCATGCATGCTAGCAGCTCCGCTAGCCCTGCCTTACCCTGAAACTCCGACTGGCACACACACACACACACACACACCAGCGTGCGAACGAGGGAGAGGTTCTCCAGCTTTTCTTTCTGGACTCTTCCGTTTCTATAATCACATGGACTGAGTGTTTAGAGCACGCGCAGCTGTACTACGAAAACAGTTTGTCGCGCGCGCACACACTTTTATTTCTACCTGGATTTGGATTTCAGAGGAAATGTAGCTGTGCAAGAAGAAGTGTCGACTTAGTGTTTTGGAAAGTAACACGCACACACACAGAGCTGCTTTAGAAAAGCATGCTTTAACCACACACACACACACACACACTGTAAGGTCAAGGCCACTTGTGTACTGCCACAATGTTTTCTAACAGGAGCTGCAGCTTGCAACTGCCTGTCTGTCCATCCATCTATCTGTGTATCTACATTATCTGTCTGTCTGTCTACCTTGCTGTGTGTCTCTCTTTCTGTTTATTTGTTTTTCTGTCTATTTATCTATATATCTATCTGTCTGTTCTTAGATCTGTCTTTGTCTGTCTGTCTGAGTTTGTAAACATTGTTTAACACACCCTGTCTCGTCTGAATTCATGGCTGTTCGTGTGAGACGAGGTCTTTCTGATTACTCTGCACAAATATCCTGTGCACTTTTGTCTACTTAAAGGTATGTGCACCTGTGTGTGTGTATACGCGTGCGTGCCTGTATGCATAGCATAACTGTACACAGTGTTCTTTGAGAAACAGAAAACTAAACACCTAGTATTTGTACACCTGTAGAGTGCTGCACCTGTATGGTGGGGCAACTGATAAACTCTGAGTGGGGTCGTTACCGACCAGAGGGGTGTGTGGTGGTGGTGGTGGTGGTGGTGGTGGTATTGTTGGGATTTAAACACAGTGTTCCTCAAAGACCACACTTCACCACACACACACACACACACGCACGCACACAGACTGTCCTGGTGCTTGTGTGTGTGAGATGGTGGGGGGTCTTTAGCGTTTGTTAGTTTCTGACCGCAGTAGCTCAGTGTCTCGGCATATCAGTGATACGGATGTGTTTAACACACTAATTACACCTGATACACTCCCGTACCAGCACCACGCACACGCGCACACACACACACACACACACACTGTGTGTCAGTGTCACTGCTTACTAATAATTATGGGTATACAATGTAATTATGTGCGTGTGCTCCATATGGTCGTATCTGTGTTTGGGTTCGAACCCAATGTGGGCGTGGCCTAAACTACAAGTTCATCTACAAGATCATCATACATGATCACTCTAGTGTTTCTCTCTTACTTTGTATTTCTGTTTTTCTTTTTATCTAAATGTTTTTGTTAACTTGGTAATTGGTGATGTTTCTTTAATGTTTTGTTTATTCTTTTTTGTTTTTCTTTCTGTCTTTTCTGTCTTATCTATCTATCCATCTATCTATCAAACTTTATAAATATTGGCACCCTATCTGTCCATCTATTAGACTGCAAAAATATTGGCACCCTGTCTGTCTGTTGATTTATCTATCTGTCAATCTATCTATTAGTGTTCAGAAATATTGGCACCCTATCTATCTATCTATCTATCTATCTATCTATCTATCTATCAATCAAACTCTAGAAATATTGGCACCCTATCTGTCCATCTATTAGACTGCAAAAATATTGGCACCCTGTCTGTCTGTTGATTTATCTATCTGTCAATCTATCTATTAGAGTTCAGAAATATTGGCACCCTATCTATCTATCTATCTATCTATTAAACTCTAGAAATATTGGCACCCTATCTATCTATCTGTCTGTCTATCTATTTATCTGTCTATCTATTAGACTCCAAAAATATTGGCACCCTGTCTGTCTGTTGATTTATTTATCTGTCGACCTATCTATTAGAGTTCAGAAATATTGGCACCCTATCTATCTATCTATCTATCTATCTATCTATCTGTCTATCTGTCTATCTGTCTATCTGTGTGTTACTTTCCAAAACATAAGTCGACACTTTCGTTTTCGTATTCCAGATAGAAATAAAAGTGTGTGCACGTGCGTGGACTAAGTGTTTAGAGCACGCGCAGCTGTACTACAAAAACAGTTTATCGCGCGCACGCACGCACACTTTTATTTCTACCTGGATTTGGATTTTAGAGGAAATGTAGCTGTGCAAGAAGGAAAAAAAACGAAAGTGTCGACATATGCTTTGGAAAGTAACACGCACACACACAGAGCTGCTTTAGAAAAGCATGCTTTAACCACACACACACACACTGTAAGGTCAAGGCCACTTGTGTACTGCCACAATGTTTTCTAACAGGAGCTGCAGCTTGCATCTGTCTGTCTCTCTCTCTGCCTGTCTGTCCATCCATCTGTCTGTGTATCTACATTATCTGTCTGTCTGTCTACCTTGCTGTGTGTCTTTCTGTCTGTTTGTTTATTTGTTTTTCTGTCTATCTATCTATATATTCATCTGTCTGTCCTTCTATCTCTTTGTCTGTCTCTCTGTCCTTTGATCTGTCTCTGTCTGTCTGAGTTCTATCTATCTATCTATCTATCTATGAAACTCTAGAAATATTGGCACCCTATCTTCTCGTGTTGTGGCTCGCCGCTCTTAAGCCTGGTCGTGTTGCACGATGCTCTTGTGATGTTTTTCAGCTCACTGTGGTTGTACACCCCGATCATCCAGCTCTCCCATCAGCTCGTTTGCTCTGCTGTTCCCCCTCACGCGTCTCTCCGCCTTCAGAACCGACACTCCTTCGATTCCTACGCCGCTCTCGGCATCGTCGTCCGCGAAAGTCCCAGGAGATCGGCACTTTGTGAGATCCCTCAGATCACTCGGATGTTTGATGTGTGAGTGTGATCTGAAGCTCTTGACCTGTGTCTGAATTAAACGATGTCATGCACAGCCCTGCTGCTACGTGTTTTTGTGGCTGATTGGATTAAAAACTGCACGAATGCGCTGGTGGTACTGCTAATAAGAGTGAGTGAAGATGTAAAACCCTAGAGTCCGTGCCTGTGTGAAGAAATCAGATATTCAGGACACGCCTTTGGAAAACACACAGATATTGTGTACACGCCTAGATGCGGGTGTTTTATGTCGACCTAGCAATATATGCCTGAAGGGGGAAACTCTTTCCATAGTGAAATCAATTAAAACTTAAGATATGATACCCTCCAAATCCCCACACCATGCTGTCGCCATGGAGACCAGATGAATCCACACTTGCACATAATTCTCTTATGCTATTCGCACCGGAGTAGTGTTATCTGGGGACCTTGTGTGATTTAGTTATTATTATTATTATTATTATTATTATTATTAATAGTGACTAATAATATTATCACAGGATGTCGATGTTCGGCGAAATATTGTAGGTCATTTATGGGGGAATTTTTTACTTTACAAATTAGAGACATGGTTGACTCACATGGAACTAACATCACAGACGACCTCCGCAATTATTACAAATCACGTAAGGTCTCCAGATAATACTAATTCCGTGTGAATGGGGCTTAGGACGTTAAGGGATTGGGGAGGATAATGATTCTTTTGTGCGGTACCTCATTTATCACCACACTGACTCCAAAACCAATTTATATATATTAAAAAAACTCTGCCGTCACTGGACATGTGAGACGGTTGGACATGTGCACGCTTCGGTCCTACCCACGGCAGCCTGATGCGACCTGTAACCCGGCACATGTGACCTCTCCTGCTCTTTTTACAAGCTATACAAAGTGTGAGGGGGGGGAAAAAAGTGCGGAAATGTGGCGTCTTCATGTCCTCATGTCTGTCTTGTCCTCCTGTTTCAGCGGTAATTTTAAAGAAAGCTGTTATACGTGTTCATCTGTACCGTGTGTGTGTAATGCACAGCTCTTTATGACCTCATTAGAGAGTGTGCAGCGTGTTGAATAGGGGGTGTTAATCATTCATACCTAATATTAGTTTCAGCGTTTTGGTTCCTTTAACAGTGAAATGTTTCACTCCTTTGTTTATCGAGGGTGGACGTTCACACTAAAGCCGAGCGCTGGATTATTATCGTTTTTTTTTTTTTTTTTCCTTTTGAAGGGAAATCCTTAATAATTCCAGTTCATATAGAAATTCAAACATTACGAGCTGTGCGGTGTGTGTTTATCTCTCATGCTTCACAATGTAAAGAAATCAGACACACCTTCGGAACACACTGTGTTTTTTTTTTATTTCTAAGGTATATATTTGAGTAGACGTTAAAGCCATCGTTTGTGCAGTACGTAAGGAAATAATGCTGTTAAAGAAAATAAAAGAACGCTAAGACGGGCAAAACAAAAAACATCCAATTATGGAAAGTTTGGAAATAAGTTCGCAGAGACTAAAAAACCAAAGACTTTATTGGTTCGTCAGTGGATTGTAGAGTTTGCTAAAATTCTTCTACTGGAGCGCTTGCAAAACACTTCTCAAACAGGGGGCGGAGCAAATCTGTTAAAAAGGCTAAATCCCACCCTGCGCACTGAACTACACGTACTGATTTCCATGCTCCAGTTCCAGAACGCGGAACGATTGTGTTCACACTGATCTAAATGAGCCAGGCGTTGTGGACCAGAAAAAAACCAGGACGCTTTAATCAGGTACTAGATCCAAGACCAAACCTGGTCCTGTGAGCTTCAGTACTAAATAGTACGCTCTAATAGATACCACATTAGGCACGATTGATTCGTACCGTGCGTTCGTTCACGTTGTTTTTGCTCTCCGTTCTCGGGTACACTTTTCTATTTCCACTCTACGATACAGCAGGTGGCGGTAGTTGGTTTGCAAGCCGCCATTAAACATGAGCGAAGACGGAAACGAGGAAAACTTTCGCGCTACTACTCAGGAAGAGGGCCGTGCTTGGTGCCTTCCTAAACTAATCGGTGATCTGATGTACTGTTTTCAGTATGATCGGGTTCTGTGTCTGATTCGGTCCGTCCTTCGGTTCCCAAGCGATTGTGTTCACCCTGATCTAAATGAACCAGGCCTTGGGGACCAGAAGTGTTCTCAGAAACGATCTCGGGGCCCTGATGTGAAAGCACCCTAAATCCACCGCTAAATAAAGAACACTCTAAGTTCTACGGGAAATAACGTTCTTTCAACGTTGTAAAACAAGCACCCTCGAGTGGTGTATTCTTGTTCTACTTATATAATAGATAGAAAAATATCTCTTTCCAGAGAAATCTGATTGAACATGGCGTTCCAGGACATGTTTTCATGTCGGAGGTCTGAGATTCTCCTACAGTGAAGCAGATTAAGTGCAGCATTAATTTCCTGTATACATCGCTGCATTGTAGGTCAAAAACAAGGAAAACCCCCCACATAGACTTGGAATTCCTACTTGGGGAAACTAAATTATATAATTCCCAGTTCCAGCTTCTGAGGCGGCTCGAATGCTGCATCGTCGCTCATCACTTGGAAAATCTATTAAGAAAATTCAACGATGCTGTGAGACATAAACGACATTAGATTGATGGAGGGTTCTGATATTGTCTGTTTCTCTCCATCCCTCGGTGAGCGTGTGTGTGATGTGGTGTGGATTGCTGTGTGAGGTTCGTGTGCTGATAAATCCCCGTCCCGCTCCCGAACGGAGCAGAGCAGCTCGTCCTCATCAGCGGCGAACGTAGCACAGTTCAGCCGTCGCACATCCTGAATCTCGTTACACGTCTTACCCGGAGAGGAGGCGGGGTTAACGAGCTCTGCTTCACTTTACACACACTGCCGGATTTTGTTAACAGGTCACACGTCAGAAGGTGAGGAACCACTTCGGGTGTGAGGAGCAGCGATCGGAATGAATTCAGTGTCGAGTCTCGGTGTTTGGTTCGAGTAAAAAAAACCCAGGATTCAGGTCAAAAAACCCGGGTTTGATTCCGGAGTGACCGCTCGAGGTACTGAAGTTAACAAGCCGTCTGGTATAGATATCTCTCACCCCCCCCCCCCCCCCCCCTTTTTTGTCCTCTTCTGCTTTTATTCAGTTGGAAAGATTCAAGTCCTGAAAATGTCATGTTTTTTATTTTTTTTTTATGGTTTTCTAAAGCAAACACGGTTTAGTGTAAACGAGTGTGAATGTGATGATTATGATGATAATATCTGGGATTTAAAGATGGGATTTTATGATAAAAAATATCACACCATGAGTGTTGTTGCCAAGAACATACAGTGTATAAACACATGTACAAAGAGTGTTCGAGTCAAAGCGGGACTTTTGATTTGATCTTTCATCTCCTGCAGTAAATATCCCAGTGTTTCACAAGTGCTTTTACACCATCAGTGTAAAAAGATTTCTCAGTTCGCAAACTGTCTGCGTCATGTCCGAAACGACGGCCCCCCAGGAACTCCCTTCATTCACGGACGTACGGTCCTTCTTTTAAATGTTTTTGCGCCGTCTCATACGGGGAGTCTCATCACCGTACTGCGCTTCTGTAAATATGAATCAATTTTACACGTTTTCATCACCAGTCCCGGTTTGACTCGAACGCCCCGGTATATAGGTTTGAATAGGTTTTATAGAAACTATTGGCAAAAACATTACTGTTTCAGGTCATTCATGAAGCACAAATTAAATGATAAGTTTTGATAATGTTTCCCCAAAAAACAAAAATGATACATCACATGTGACTTCAGCAGCACGAACACAAACAGTTAAATCATATTATCAATAGTCTCTGTTACCATAGAAACGCTAACGTATCAGAGTGTTCTGATCGATCAGGTTAGAGAACACTTCTCAGGACAGAAAGATCTCTCCGTGACTGATCGTCGAGTGTGTGACCCGAGGTGTTTTGACGGCACGCGCTCTGGTGTGAGTTCAGAATTTAGGTCGACTCATAAAACCCTTGATTTCACTTCGCTCTCAGGCTCTTTGATGCTGTCTCGTCTGTCACCATCTGCGGCTGCTCCTGCACCACTGCGCTTTCCTGGAGTACGAGAACCAGCTCTCACACCCACACACACATACACACACACACACACACACACATACACACACACACACACACGCGCTTACAAGAGCTACTCAGTGGCTTCGAGCTGCAAAATAATAACACACAAAGCAACAGTTATCGCACCGTGTAACCAAGAGTGAGTTCTCGAAGCCGCACTCGGTGATCATCAAGAGCTCGAACTCAGAGTGGCACGCTCCACCGCGCCGCAGACACGCGTCTCTCTCTCTCTCTCTCTCGCGCTCTCTCGCGCTCTCTCAAGATTTCTAGGTGCTTCATTGGCGCGACAAATATTCATATTCGTATCGCTAAAGATTAGGAATGAGGCAAAAACAGATTATAAAAAAAAATCAAAAGTATTAAAAGAGTAATAATAAATAAATATATATAAAATAAATTAGATTACAAATATTTAGTCAAAGATAAAGTGACTCTTGTGAACGTTATCTCTTTCTTTCTCTCTCCCCCTCTCTTTCTTTCTCTCTTTCTCTCTCTCTCTCTTTCTCTCCCCTCTCTCTTTCTCTCCCCCTCTCTCTCTTTTTCTTTCTCTCTCTCCCCCTCTCTCTCTCTTTCTCTCTCTCTCGTTCTCTCTCTCCCCCTCTCTCTTTCTCTCTCTCTCGTTCTCTCTCTCCCCCTCTCTTTTTCCTCTCGTTTTCTCTCTTGTTTTCTCTCTTTCTTTCTCCCCTCTCTCTTTTTCTTTCTCTCTCCCCCTCTCCCTTTCTCTC
>JAOVVA010132116.1:0-10806 GCA_028565275.1 Leiocassis micropogon | reverse complement strand
CATTTTTTTTTTTTTTCTGCCCAGCACACACACACGCACACACACACTGCAGTTTTGAGCATTGGACTGTTCATATGCTGTTATTCTTAGTGTTTGAGGTTTCTGCGTGTGTGTGTGTGTGTGTGTGTGTGTGTGTGTGTGTGTGTGTTCGCATGTGTGTGTATGTTGTGGTCGTTGCTGTCACTCTACATACAGAAATAACATTAGATCTCACAGAATTAACAACATAAACATACCCACGCAAACACATTTAGAAGACAAACACACAGAAACACATGGAATAGACAAATGCATTATTTATCAGCACAAACAAGCTAGACAAACTCCCAAACACACACACAGAGCTTATTATTACACAGCTGATTAAAATAATTTTCTAAAAAAGGCTCGTTCTGTTCTTTGCAGCACTGAAGAGGTCATTCGAGGTCGAGAACGCGGATTCATCTTCTCAATCTTCCTCTCCTCACATGCGTCGCTCTCCAATCATCCAGCGTAGCGCTATCTCTCCGTCCATTAGCCGCCACCATGAGCTCGGGGCCAACGGTGCCGTCAAACCCAAACCTCAGACCCCTGAACCTGCACCACGCCGCTCTGAGCTCAGCATCGGCATCAATCCCAAAGCCGCAGACTCATCCAGGTATGCCGATGATGACTGTAACTCCCCAACTCTAAACTTACTTGATTACTATTAGAAAATAACAACTGGGAAATGTTTAAAACTGATAGTGAAAAGTAGTGAAAAGCAGTAAGTGGTGCTCATTCTAGCAATCCGAAGCTAGGATGTTGAAGCAGCATAGCACTTTCCCAGCAGCTCTGGTTGAGTGGTGCAGAACGTTTTGAGGAACAGTAATATATTGTCTAATACAATTGTTTTAAATCCTTTAATGACCTTTAGTTGCAGGGGGTAAATTGAGGACTATAAGGTCCAGATTTTCAGACATGTGAAGTCAATTACTGCTTTTTTTCGAACTGCTGCTGCTACTGCTGAGGCAGCATAACATGTTCAGAGGAAACTACCATCTGCCCTCTTGCACATATTTGATCTTATGCTGACAGAGACAGAAAAAAGAAGATAGACAGATAAATAGCTAGCTAGATAGATAGATAGATAGATAGATAGATACTCTATTGATCCCAAAGAAAATTTCAAGATACAGTGGAACCTGTAACAGAGTAACGCAGTTTGCGAGTGTATTTTTAATAAATTTTGACTTGAAAAATGAACAAGTCTTGGTTTACGAGTATCATGTATCACGCATGCGCTTTTTGTTTTGACGCCGAGCGTCACATGATCACAACTGAGCCAATGTTTTTTCTCTCTCTTGCGCTGCGGAATTGTGGGTAATCGTCTCCCCTGCTAGGTCTTAGTGTGCGTCTCTCACTGGTATAATCAACATCCGTGCATGCACGGTGACCACGTGTGTGCGTGTAAAACATATTTTATTTTATTTGATTTTCATGTGTGCGCGCGTGTAAAGCAAAAGAAAGTCTCATTAGAGAGGTTAAAGACCCATTTTCTCCCTCTCTGTTTCAGCCTGTCATGTGTGTGTGCGCGCAAAATTTGACACCGTGCCCCTTCACACACACACACACACACACACTCTCTGCTCTACACAGAAACACTGCTATGTCGCGATTCATTTCAAAGGTAAAGTGCAGGTTAATTTGTTTTACTTTACAGCAGTGACTCTGTTAGTGTGCGCTCACGCAAGTGTCATCAGCGATGTTCCTTGCTAATTTTCATGATAAAACAGTCTTTCTGTTAACGTGTGTGTGTGTGTGTGTCAGCGCGCATAAACGGAAACACTTATCTGTTGGGATTTATTTTTACTTAAAGTTAAAGTGCAGGTTAATTTGCTTTATTTTTACTTTAATAATTTTTTTGTAATAATTATATTTATGTATTTATTTTTTTGGGTTCTGGAACAAATAATTTGAGTTTCCATTATTTCTTATGGGAAAATTTGTTTTGGAATACGAGCCGATAATTCCGGAACGAATTATGCTCGTAATTCAAGGTTCCACTGTATTCCCCTTTCACCAAGATATCAAGGTGGAGTCCAGATATTTACCATTTAGGGAAAACATGAGTGGACCAAGTACTGACCCCTGATTGGCAACCAATGTTGTAGAATTATCATAATTTTCTATTTAAAATTTTGTCTCACTTTTGTTCCATTGCGACAAAGCCAAGATCTTTATTTCTGGAAATAACCAGGGCTTGTATAAGGCTCTGAACAGATAATATAGTCAGGATAGACTGCATTTTTCTGATGTTGCAAAGCTGAAATCTTCAGGATTGACTGCGTGAATCACACATAAATTTGTGCTGATGCTCCAACACAGAAACAAGTTTTTAGGAGAATCAGACACGTCTGGTTAAGATTATAGTTTAAAGATTTTATGTTTTTTGGTGACCGGGGGAAAGTATGGAAACAAATGAGAAGTAACGTTGTGTATCATCTGCATATAAGGATCCAATTACAGAACCCAGAGATTTGCTGTTTAAGGTACACAACAGTAGAACACGTATTAACCTCTGGGATACTCCCATTGTGATCATCTGAAGTGAAGAATCAGAATTTTCCATGCTGTGGGGCAGGACTGGTTATGTAGATACCATAATGAAAAACAGGCTTAGGTTCCTCATTCCTTACTCAGCAAAAGGACCGATGAGTATCTCATGATTCACAGGATTGAAGGCTGCTGACATGTCAAGAAACTTACAAACTGGTGACCATTTCCTCAAGCTTTTTGTAGAGGGTCATTGTCTGCAGAAGGGTGGTTTCAGTGGGAAATATGAAGAATAGGACTGAAAGTGAAAATAACTATGTAGATAGACACATTATTTTGGTCAGCGATGGGATCCTTAGCATAAGTGGTCAAGAAGATAAAAGGAACCATAAGGAGAAGCACAGATATAAATTAACATATTGAGATGATGACTTATAATTGAAATAGGATCCAAGGCTCAAGTACCCAAGGGTGGCATCCTAGTTGTGTTGGGATTTGAACAGACTTCCAAGAAGTAACCCAAAGCGTTAACCATTTAACCAACACTTCCCCATACAGTGCAGGAGATGTTTGAATGGTAGAATATCTAAAAAAAAATTTTAAGCTAGAGCAGCTATGGGTTAATTATCTTCCTTAAAGGCTAAAAGGGTAGGCCACTCCAGATCCTTGCTTCAGAGCTTTTACTTACCATGCAAGGTTTTACTTATACCTTCTGTCATAACCGTAATCTATCCTGCCCCTACCAGTGCTGGTATCTCCCGCTTTAGCCTGAGGAAGCCTGAAGTGTTGGGCCACAACAAGATGCCAGAACCCCAAAAACATTCAGTTACATTCAGCAAGACCCATGAGACCACACCTTCAATTGTCAGGACACCATCCAATGCAGGCGCGAGACAGTTTCCCGAAGCTACTTTCAGGAGGAACGACCCACCAGAGATCAGTGTCAGCAAGCCAATTGAGGGCAAAGGTCAGGAGAATCATCAGCACTCATCTACGATCACAGTGAGGTGCTCATCGCCCAATCAGGCTGGACACAAATCACCCATCAATGAAGGACACAGTAAGTGCACACCTTTTCTTAATTAGCTATTGTTCTCAAAACTGTGAGATAACACTCTTATTTTGTAAGTCATACTGGATAATGCTATTTCTTAAGTAGATCTAGCAAGCTAGCTAAGATTGTCCATGGGCAATTTGTAACCTTATTAACAGTAGTTGCCTGACAATCTAGCTAACTTTACATTTTTCAGTCTCTAACTTTACACATGTATCTGTAAAATCTGTTAAAGCCTTAACATTTCTCTGACCTGATCCGTGGCAGTTGGGAAGTCGCCGATATGACTACCACACGCTGTCGTGGTGATGGAACGTTCCCCAGTACTTAAGTCAAGCTGTTATGTCTGAAGTTTTAGCTGCATGTTTATGGTGTGATTCTGTCTGTGCCGTTTATTTGATATTTATTTGAAGGGATGTGTGTGAGGTATTTATAGCTAGCTGTGTATGTCATTTTTACTTAGCAGGGAGGATATGCTTCCTGTATGGTGTATTAAAAGTGTAACTACAGAAATAACGTACACTTAAATGAACGTTTTGAAACAAAGATCATAAAGTCAGGTGTGTTAACCTATAATCATGCTATATAGTGTGTTTTTTTTCAGTGGTTTTCACAATGGAATAATGTCTATTTGTTATGAGGGGGGCTCACCAAGTATGTTGTTAAGTGTGGGAACCCCAACGCAGGACTTAGAAGGGAGCGTTGGGACGTAGGGTGTTTATTTTGGCCAAGGATGATTGGCTCACATGAGCACCACGCAGAGCAAGGTAAGGGTGCTTATACACCGCTGCTAACTCTCTTCAGTTCAGGAAGGGGTATGTGTCACTATAAAGAGAAGTGCGCTTATGTCTGCTCATGCCGCCTCACTTTTTTTTATTTTTCACTTTTCTCTTTTCTTCATCTTTTCACTTTCCTTTATCTTTTCACTTTTTTTTTTTACTTTTCTTTATCTTTTTTTTCCTCTATACCAGAGCAACGCTCTAATACAGTACCTGGTGCTATCTAATGTTCGCACATAGTGTGCTGGTTTCTGGGGTTTAAATAACCTGCTGGACAGGTGTAGCGTGTATCCTCTGATAGGCAACATGGCGGGGTTGCCTAGCAGCCACAGCCATCCGCTGCTCTGTCTGTCTATAAATCTGCTTCATTGTTCGCAGATTTGCCCTTCGCGCGGGTGGCCCTATTACACTTTTAGGTCACACACTCAAATCCAACGCTAGTATTGAGTTGAATGTCAGTAATTTGTGTATTATAAGTGGTGTTTAAACATGCTTTAAACCATGTTTTTATCCAGATTGGTGCAAATCATGGAAAAATTTTGTAATTTCTATCTAATGATATTAAGATTGTGTTTATGCTGTCTAAACAACCTAACAGTAAAGTGCTAACCTTTTAAATCAGCAGCTTTTTGTTATTATTAATTTGTAATATTAACACATCTAATGTAAAAGTTGATGCTAGCTGCATGCTAGCTACTGTATGTAAATAACAATTTTAGTTATGTAGTATCTGAGGTAAATTTTGATATTCCGGATGGTTCTCGTATTTCCACGCTCACTGTCTTTACAGTGTTTATAAAGACTTGATTTATTAACACATCTTAGGTAAATGTTGAGGTTTCCGATGTTTCTGTGTGGTTTCCACTGTCACTATGTCCTTACACTGTCTAAACAACTTTGCTCACTTTTTAAAACTAACTTGTTAAATCATATATTTATCGACAGTAAGTGCTATGTGTTTGCTACTGTATATAACTTACAATTTTAGCTATATAGTGTTTTTTTATTTATTTAAAGACTACTTTATCAACAAAAAAAAGAGGTAAATGCTGATATTCCAGTTGGATCCATCAAATTTCCACCCTCACTGTGACTTAAAAGCTACATGCCTACTACATAAATCATTATTTTAGCTATATACTGTCTTTTTTTAAAGAAACCTTTAATTAATCTTTGTAATTTACCAAAAAATTTGTAAATCTTTACACATTCTATAAAACACTTAAACGCTGAATATTAGTTAAAAGGATAATGCTTTTGGTCGGACAGTTTCTTTTTTGTTGATTTGAGGTAAATGTTGATGTTCCTGATGGTACTATGTGCTTTCCATTGTCACTACAGTTTGTCCTTAAACAACTTAACAATTATGTGATAACTTGTTAAATCATATGTTTATCAACAGTGCCTTTTTTTTTTTCAAATTCATTTACCATTGCATCTGAGGTAAATGTTAATGTTCTGGATCATTCTGTTTCGTGTCCATTCTCAATAGGACATTATATTGGCTATAAAAGACTTAAAAGCTTATGCCAGCTAAATAAAATACAAATTTTAGCTATAAGATGTGCTTTTTTTATTAATAATACTAATTACAAAAAGTCTGACATCAATTTTGATATTCCAGATGAATTTGTTGCATGTCGCTCCTCACCAGGTCTTTAGACTGTCTATAAAACACTTAAATGCTGCATCTTAGCTACAGAGGAAATCCTTTTAGTCAGTGTGTTTTCTGTTGATTTACTAACATATCTGAGGTAGATGTTGAAGTTCCGGATCTTCTGGCCGTTTCTGTTTGAATTTACACTGTCTATAAAAACTTAACAGCTATGTGCTAACAGACTAAATAGTTGGGCCATGGAGTGTCTTTTTTAATAATTTATCAACACATTTAAATGTTGATGTTGCGTTTTTAACTCTCACTGTGTCTTTCTGCATTCTCTTAAGAGCTACATAGTTTTACCTATTGTTTTACCAAATATCTGTAGAAATAACATCCACATATGGCTAATAGCGACCCTACCCCGAGGCAACAACAGAATGTGTGTGTGTGTGTGTGTGCGTGTGTGTTGTATCTGTCAACACTCCATGTGATTATTAGGTCACAGGGTTTTTCACAGTGCACATTCTCAGCTCACTTTAGAAAACAGAGGAGACTTCAAGGCATGCGGGAAAGACAGAGTGTGCTCTTGGTTGGAATTGATTTAACACACACACACACATATAGACAGGGAAAGAGAGAGAAAACAAACTACAGAATTGTTAGAAGGGTTTGGCTCATTACAGAACATTAATAAAGACATACAAAGAGGGTTTGTGTGAGCAGATGGAAGCTCTTGAGGTGTTTGAAGACCCCAAACAGACAGACAGACACACACACACACACACAAGTCTGCGAAATTCCTGAAAATGTCAGAGAGGAATAATGGAGGGAAAACAGACAGCAACCAAGAATGACATAATGCTTTTATGTGTGTGTGTGTGTGTGTGTGTGTGTGTGTGTGTATGTATGTGTGTATTTCATTATAAAAGATTAAATCAATGTACAGTCATGTGTAAAAGTAAGTACCCCCTATTTTAAATCTACAGTATTTGTTTTTGTGCAAATATATTATAAAAATCGTCTGATTATAGCAGGTCTCAGTTTTTGGCAAATACAATCTCAGACGAACAACAACATGTAACATTTTTTCACTGTGCCCTTATTTATTTAACAAAAATTAAGTAAAAAAGAAGAAAATCATGCGGGCAATACTAAGTATTACTAATGATTATATATTATCTATCTCATACTAATGATTCAGTAGCTTGTAGAGCCACCTTTAGCAGCAATAACTTAAAGTAATCATTTCCTGTATGACTATCAGTCTCTCACATCTTTTTGGAGGGATTTTGGTCCATTTTTCGTTATAGCATTGCTTAATTTAATTGCAGCTTCTGAGCATTTGCTTATACATATATCTGGACTTCTGGACTGACTAGTGTATTCTAAAGCCTTGATTCTTTTATTTCTTAGCTATTCTGAAGTAGATTTCCTGGTGTGCTTCGGATTATTGTCCTGTTGCATGACTCAATTTCACACAGGCTTTATCTGTTGGACAGATGGCCTCACATTTGTTTCTAGAATACTCATGGTTGTCTCAATGACTACAAGGTGCCCAGGTCCTGTGGCTAGTCTCAACTTTGGTCTCTTCTGTCCATAGAACATTTCCCCAGAAGACTTTGGATGCAGATTTGCAAACCTTAGTTGTGCATAGTTGTTACATATTCTTCTTAGACAGGATAGGTTTCTCCTGGCAACCATTCCAAACATTGCACTTGTTCAGTCTTCTTCTAATTGTGCTGTCATGAACTTTAACATTTAACATGCTCAGTGAGGCATGTAGGGTCTAAGATGTAGCTCTTGTTTTTTAGTTTTTGTTTGTTTTCTGACCTTGGTGTAAATATGTTGCGATATCCACTCTTGTGAAGACTGGAAATTGTCTTAAATACTTTTCACTTGTAAATAATATTTCTCAGTGTAGAACGTTGAACTCCAAATTGTTTGGAAATGGGTATTAAACCCTTTCCAGATTTATGTGCAGCAACAAAGGCTTCTCCAGGACCATTACTTATGCTTTTCCCTCTTGGTATTTTGTTAACACACACCTGAATGCTCCAGCTTTTGCTGCACACCTGCTGACTTAATCAAGGGCTGATGATTAGCTGCACCTGGCTGCAACTTACATTCTACGGTCCTATGGTAATTGGACACCTTTTTTTGCTTTTTGGCTTCATTTTTGTTAAATAAATAATGGCACGGTAAAAAAAAAAAAAAAAAGTTACATGTGGTTTTTGTTCTCTGGTTTGCCTAAAACTGAGACCCACATGTGATTTTTAAACATAGAATTAAAAGAGGAGGAAACTTACATTTATAGAACTGTATATTTAATTTCATTTGGTTCTGTCTAATTCAGTTGATTAGATCTGAGTTAAAGGGATAGTAAATATTACAGAGTATAGAGCATACTGAAGTGTACAGAATACTGAGTTGAATTAAACAAGAGAAAAGAAAAAGATTCAAAACATTTAAAAAAAGGAAGTATGATATTTTAACCACTATCCTGACACAAGTACTGGTAAAAACAAATCATTATATAGTAAACCATACTTGAGGTAAAACACAAACACCTATAAATTACAATCACATTTTAAATTAATAAATGTTGATGTTTTTGTCAGTATGGCAGAAACCTTAGCATTTGATGCTAAGTGTAATTACAGTGCAATTTTACTCAAAGTCTTTTTTTCTTGTTTTTTTGAAGTTTACCAACAAATCTGAGGTAAATATTGATGTTTCGTATTGTTCCACTCCTGGTGTGTCTCTCCACAGTCTGTAGAACGCTTTACAGCTAAATGCTAGCTAGCACAATCAGAATTTTAGTCAGACATTGTCTGTGTTTTTACGTCTGTAAATTACCACATCTGTGGGAAACGTTGATGGTCTGGATGATTGTGTTATTTAGACTCACTTCTGTAAAAGGCTTAACAGCTACTTACTAGCTTGCTAAATCAAAGTTTTATCCTCACACTGTCTTAGTTTTAGTAATTTGTCAAAAATACCTGAGGTAAACTTTGATGCTCTGGATGGTTATGTATGGTTTATACTCTCACTGCATCTTTACTCTGACTATACATTATGTAATAGCTACATGCTAGCTAGCTAAATAATTTTTTAGCCATAGAGTTTCTTTTTATTATTATTCAATCAATATATTTTAGGTTAATGTTGATGTTCCTATCACATTTGGACTGTTATTATGTCTTTACTGTATATGTTTGAAACACACAAGAGCTAAGTTTTGGAGCAAGGTTGGAGGTATTTTAACAAATCTTTATTACAGCGAAGGTGTGTGAATATTTTTCCACCTTTAAATTAGCACTTAATCTAATCACGTGCTTCTTCTTATTATTATTTTTTTATTTTTTCCCCCCATACATTTAGAATATTTGCTGTGCAGATTAATTTTAAGTTAAATGTTTGATGAGATTGCTTTGTGTCCCAAACACACAGGAAATGACCTCACACACACACACACCTACACACAGCAGGAAGGGCCATTTCCTTCCTGTCAGCTGTTTCCTCGGACATTAAGCAGTATATAACACCATCACGCAGGCCGAGGGATATTGCCAGGATATTGTTTATTTTCCCACAGGATATGACAGAATCTTTAACGTGTCAGTTCACACAGGATTTATAAAGTGAAAATACAGAATACTACGCAGGTCACGTGGAATACGGCGTGACAGTGCAGTGGTAATGACACATTAATTTCCCTGTGAAACACTTCGTCCAGTCTGAACTGGCATAAGGTTTATCAGAATAATGTTGAAATGCAGGTTTATATTTATAGTCAGAAATTCTCGAAAATTCTTTGATCATAAATTAAAAGTACGGTCTCGAGACGCTGACAAAAAAGCTCGAGGTGGCAGAGCTGAAGATGCTGCAATTTGCTTTTTGGAGTGACAAGAATGGACGGGCTCAGGAATGAGTATATTAGAGGGACAGTGCGGGTAGGACGATTTGGGGACAAGGTTAGAATGGCCAGATTAAGTTGGTTTGGACATGTGCGGAGAAGGGATGAGGGGTAAATCAGGAGAAGAATGTTAGAGATCGTGGCACAGTGGGAGCTCTTGCATGTTCTCCCCATGCTAGGTGGGTTTCCTCCAACAGTCCAAAGACATGCAGATTAGGCTAATAGTTGCATCCAAATTACCTGTAGTGAGTGAATATGTGTGTGGATGTTGACTGAGGTCTTATCACATTCGTAAGAATAGGAATAAATGCAGTTGTAATCACCATTGGCCTCCACGTTCCCTGGATGAACTATAGAGGTTCCTAGATGGATGGATGGAATGTTAGAGATGGATCTGCCAGGCAGGAGTTACAGAGGAAGCCAGAGTTAGATGGAGACAAATGGTTCACTGTGACGACCACTAACGGGAGCAGTTGAAAAAAGAAGATTAATGTCATGGAATAAATATATATTTTTTTTCCTGTAAAAACATAGATACATGCTACTGCGGTGATGCAACAATATATAAAGTAGTAATTATTATTATTATTAGTAGTAGTAGGAGTAGGAGTAGTATGAAGTAAATTAATTATGTAAATAATCAAATAATGTTCTCTCTTTTTTGCTTTTATAATTAATTAATAATGAAATAATTAAGCTTTACTTAGCTTGATACTGTATATGGGGGGACGTATTACCAGTAGAGGGCGCTCTGACTCAGTCAGTGCCACAAATGTAAAAGAGAGACAGAGAGAGAGAGAGAGAGAGAGAGCATGCATGTGTGTGTGTGTGTGTGTGTGTGTGTGTGTGTGTGTGTGTGTGTGTGTGTGTGTGTGTGTGCACGTTCGTGTGCATGTGTATGTGTGTGTGGTTGGGTTATATCCTGTAGAGACGTGTTCTGTCC
>JAOVVA010132105.1:0-10806 GCA_028565275.1 Leiocassis micropogon | reverse complement strand
ATTTTGTGTGACAAACATGCAAAAGAATAAGAAATCAGGAAGGGGGCAAATAGTTTTTCACACCACTGTATGTTATGTGTTTATGAGTGAATTGCTTGCATTGGGTCACTGCATTATTTCTAATCACATAAGAAAGTTAAGTGGTAATTATTATTGTGCAAGCAGTGAATACCAATACATGAACTGAATCAAACTGCCAGTAAAACTGACACTTTGGGAAAATATGCATTGTTGAAATGTATTGTTAGCTCTCAGATAAGTTTTGCAGGAAAACTTTTGTAAGGTCACAATACATATGCACACAAGTATTCTCATTAGTGCTATATCTTATAAGATATATTTCAGCATCTAGTTTTTATTCCAGGTTTTCATTCACATTTGGAGTCTTATTTTACTGTTTGTCAGCATGAGGACCAACCACTTGCCATTGAAATTCAGGATCACATTGCGAGGCTGAGAGACAAGAATGAATGCAGCTTTATTCAGGGGAAAAATGTTATATTTGGAATGTTATTCAGAGAAAAAGAAGAAAACACCTGTTATTTAAATGTAATGATGTGCACTTCCACTACATAATAATTTGAGTACAAAGAAGAAATTGTTGCGCACAGAGGCAAAAAAATACCCAACATATGCTTCATCACAAACATTATGTATCTAATTTTTCTTAAAAACATGGCTAAGAAGTTGGAAAAACACAAATGTAGTTACCATCTTCCACCCTCTGTCTCTGCAGCTCTGCAAAAAAGGAAAATAAAGGGTTTAGGGATTTTAAATATTTGTATGAAACTATTAAATAGACTGTTATTATTTATTGAATAAAGCCAGTAAGTTCACTTTATTTTACATGATGATCTACTATAGATTTGTACAAAGAGTGAAAAAATGTGGTGCTTAACACATGTACAGTATGATTTCATGTGTATAATATTATCTACATTATATGGACTAAAGTATGTGGACACCTAATCATCACACCTACAGTATATGAGCTGCTTGGAAATCTCATTCCAGAACCATGGGCATTAATATGGAGTTGTCATTGCACATGGTGATCTTAGGCCTATGTGCAGCTTAACCATGAAAACCTAGTTTATGAAATCCAGTTGTTGTGCTGATGTTTTTCCAAATGCAGTCTGGAGCTCTGTAGTAAGAGATGAAAGAGAGGAAATGCACTACATGCTGCAGCAGTGACCCTCCCCTGATAGCAGACGACTCTGAACTGGATCTGTGTTTCCTCAGGCAAATCTGCCTAACAGTTACATCCATTCCGCTGATTTGGCCCATCTCCATTGCAGATTCGGTTCCTGAATCTAGACTTTTTTTTGTCACATTTATATGAAAGTTGGAGCCATTTCACTTCTTTGGTGTGACTTATAACACATATTAGTCTATTGAATGAATATCTACACACTATTGCATGTCTATGCAATCAACTCACTTCAGTTTATTCCAGCTTCCACACATTCCCAATGTTGAATTAACACTGAGAGAGTTAAATTAATTTCTTAAGTCTTTACTGATCCACCTGTGTGAAATCAGATGCAGGTTTCATATTGCCACCTCTAGTAAACTATTCATGCACATGTAGATACAGTGGACTCAGCTTACAGCCACATATTAATTATAAAAATTAATTCATGCTAAGGAGACAGTCAATGAGCTGAATTATTTTTTAGGGATAAGGAAAGTGCGCGTGCTCCTGCACTTTTTATTAGCCTGTACTCACGCCAATCCTTCCTGATCCTTCTGCCTAAAATATAGTCAGTGCAAAAAAGGTACAAAATAAAGCTCTCCATCGTTTCCGCTTGTTAATGTGGGAACAGTCTTTATGCAATATAGTTTTATTAGTTATCAGATCAGTAAATCTGCTTTAAATTTCTGTTTATGAACATTGAAAAACAAAAATGACTTGCAGCGCATGGATAGCTTAAAAAAAATCTACATGCCAATTAAGCTGAGGAGAGGTGACAACGTTCTGTGCACACACACACATCCATTCTTTGTGAATGTCCATTCTTTATTTACAGTAGGCTATGTAAATAATTTTGCTTCTTACCTGCATACTGCCTTTCCTTCTGCATCTCTAAGGATTAGAAACATACATTTATTTTGAATATTTTTATCCACCTTGTATATAAACAACTGTATAACATGACTAAGCACTGTAACAGTGACAGGGTAACTGGACAACACAAGCCAGATTATAATTATGAAATGAAATGTAACTAATGTTTTTTTATTATAAACAGTAAAAAAATATATTCTCAATTAAACCTCCTGATAAAAACATCAGGGAACATATTCATGAAACTTCCTATCTTAGAGTTGCTCCTAAAGAAGAAACTGAAAGAAAATTATTAGGATTGTGGTTGTGTCCCAAGAATTCTTCTTAAATTAAAGAGTAGATCCTAGTAAAGATTCAAATAATTATGACGGCGGATCACGCAGTGCAGACGCTTCTCAACACACACACACACTGCGCCGACAGCGTAAGCTGCGCCGTCAGCGGGGCACACCTAACAAGCAGGCGGGCCCATGGATCTCTGGAAGTGGATCACCGTGATCATCACTCGCCGCCCGTGCAGCCTTTGAAGAGTTTCCGTCGCCCGTTCCCGGTAAGTAGTTTTTCTCTAAGCTCTAACGTCCATGCATCCCCTGTTCCCTTAGACTCAAGTGCTTTCGAATCCCTTTCACCTAGGAGAAAGCCGCCTGCTGTCCACCTGCACTGCTGTCTCTGGTTACACCACGCTTCCTGCTCAGCGCCGCTGGTCTCACCTGTTCTGCAAACGCCTGTGTGCCTCTGCTGATACCGCGCCTGCTGAGGATCATCCCACATGACTGAAACCTTCACAGAGACGGTTGTAAAGCCCATGCTTTCAGTAGACGTAGCGTACTTCAAAAAAACTGCATACTTTTCGGCTAAACCAAAGCTTTTGTTAAAGAACTGTTGTTGAGAAGTTGACACCTGCTTCCCATGTGGTCTGTCCATATGCCAGACCTGTTACACTGGTGGAGAATGCGGGGACATGAAATCGAACTGGGCCCACCATGATCCCCCAAGGTATACTTGGGACACCTGCTCAAAATGTGCATCCAGCAACTGGCACTTTTGGAACGGCTTTCGCAAGGTTTGCAGGTGACACCAGCTAAGCTTTCAAGTCTTCAACACAGAGCAGCTAATTTACGCTGTGATGCGGGATACCTGCGCGACACCTTCCCGATTTACGCTGTGATGCATGACACTGCCTCATTAAACTCACTTCACATGATGACATCGAAGAGTACTTGCGTTCGTGAAGACCGCTGAGCAGAAAAGGCTGGCTATGCCTCTAGTGGAGTGGCATATTAATTCTGCTGCTATCAGATGAGGCATACAGTGAATATTTTTCATTGCCTGAAGAAGAAGCCAAAAGCTATGTGTTGTTGAAAACAGAGATATTGGCCCTATTGTGGGCTTTCAAGTGCTCAAGCTGCTATAGAATTTTAGAAAAGTCGCCGGAGCAAGGAATTCTTGCCAGCTTCAAGTACGCTGAAGATCCCATGCCGCCTCCCACATGCTGGGTAAAGATTAAAAGGGCTCCACTCCCCGCACTACTCGATATCAGAAGTGCGCTAACACTAGGACAGCCCTCAGTCATGCCGCAGAATGCATCTTCCCTATCTGCGTCACCTGTGTGGACAATGATTGGTGCACATCAAAGTAGAAGACCGCCGGAGTAAATATAAACTCAAAGCTGGCATAATGCCTGAGCTACCTGTGCCTCTACTTCTCGGTCGCGATTGGCCCGGGCTACGGCCCGAGCGAACTGGAGTGCGAGCTGGAGCAAAGCTGCTGCAACGCAACTGCCATGGTTGGCGCAATTCTACTACTGATTATAAGTGTACCCTTTAAGAGAATTGGCATGGATCTGGTAGGGCCGCTGCCCAAATCTGCAAAAGGTCATGAGTACATTCTTGTGATTGTAAACTATGCGATACGGTATCCTGAGGCCGTTGTGCTGAGAAAAGTCACATTGAAGAAAATTGCGAGAGATCTGGTGTACCAAATTCTGCATGTCCTATTTGCAGTACATTAAACACCACAGACCTCCACAGGTTTCACGTCTTTCAAACTGCTCTTCGGAACACTCAGTTCCGTATGTGGGTGGTACACAGGCAGAGAGAAACTTTACCAGCATCTTTGCTGGTAATAGTATTTTAGTAAAACGTAAACACATGGATTCAGTACCAGTTCGAAACATGCTGCAAAATTGAAAAAATGAAAAACATTAGGCACATAAAATAATACATAGTATATAAAAACAATCAACAACAAGTTGGGTAGGCCACAGAAGGTCGTCACTAAAAAAATATAGCTGTTTTTATGCATATTCATGGAAAGTTGACTGGAAGGCAAAAGTGTAGTAGGATAAGATGCACAAGCAACAGGCATGACCACAGCCTTAAGAAAAGCAATTAAGTGCCAGGGGCCAGTCAGCCGTGTCCACTACTACAATATGTTGTAAAAACCTCACAACATCATAACACATTTTAACAGGAAAAAGTGCTGCATTTTATAAGAAACCTAAAATGGATAACCAAAATAACATTAACCCATAAAACACCTGCCTTAATATGCTGACTGGCTACTTCTAATAAATAGATAAATAAATTGTAAGTTAATTTAAAATGGTTTTGTTGCCAGAATCTAGTAATAAAATGATTTTGTTAACTCAGCAAAAATATTATCTAACTCAATTAGCTAGCTAGTGCTTGTCTACATTTACTCTAGGTTAATCAAAATTACCTTTGAATTTAAAACCATCTCAACATACTATTGCATACTATTCATGCATTTAGTATTGATGTAATTTTAATGTAATAAAGTTTATTAATAATACATATTAATGATATATTTATTATTGTCTTGTATCATATTGCAGTCTTGTAATTTTCAGTGCAACTACAATAGACTTACAGCAGGCATGTATTATATGTCATAGGTATTAATTAGACTGAAGTGAAGGTGTATCACCAATTTCCTAACAGCCTCCTTATAGTCGCAGTCACTCCTTGTGAAATCTTAGCATTAAAAGCAGCAGTATAACATGCAGTGTTGATAGGAACATACTGTATGATCGCTACTCACAGTTCTTCAGTTATTGGAAAAATATTTATTCAGTTCAAATGCAATTACCTGCTTCCATTCTCTGTATGTTCTCCACTGAAAAAGAATATATATATGATATTAATACTAAAGACATCCCAATGTTGATATATAATGAACATAGTTCAAGGTACACTTAATTCTACTAGTGATGTGCTGTATAAGGTTTATAAAAACATTACAAAAATTGGGTAAAGAGCTCATCTTTTATAATCATTAAAGCTGTCAGCCATTTTGAAAACTTGTGAGTTAAACTGAATACTTAGTTTTCATCGAAGCTGAGAGGATTTGTGTGCATGTATCATACCTTCAGTTCTCTACTTTTTGAAATATGTCAAAAGCTGTGCTTAAACTGTTAAACTGAGTCAGCCTCACCGGTTTATTTTTTTGTTGTGAAAATGCGAACAGTATGAAAAATGACATAAAATTGTGTGAGCTTGTGAGCAGCGCATTACAATATCAAATTCTGATTGGCTAAACACCATTAGTTATAGTTCGTAAATGATCATGCATAGAGAGGTTTAACATCTTAATTTTCATTAAAAATATTACATAAAACACAGCATTATTAATCTAAAGGTGATGGTAAGAGGGATAGTGGTTTTACTGATTTAAAACAGTGTGAGTGATTATCAAAAGAGGGAAATATATATCAGTATTTACATACTTAATCATGTGGCACTTTTAATATTCATAAGACACTTAAAAGCTAATAAACATGATTAAGAGAAAATCGCATGCCCACACGCACGAGAGGAAGAGATTCACAATCATATATGCAGCACAATTCCATTTTATATTCGGAATATTTATTTTACATTTCTTTTCTCCTCTCCTTCTTTTGTATTAATTATGATTCTTCTTTGACTTTGCTTTCTGCATTTATTATTTTTATTTTTATTATTATTATTATTATTATTATTATTATTATTGTTGTTGTTGTTGTTACCTTTGCTTTTTGCTTTTCTTCTTCATTAGTTTTCATCCCTAGTGTGACTTTATGTTTGACTGCACAGTTAAATGAATGTATGTATTTTTATTCTTTTTATTTCCGTTCTTATTTTGTGACTTGATTCTGAGCTTCTGCAGTACGAATGTATGCAGGATCTGTCATACTGCACGTTACACATAATATTGCATGTGTTGTGTAGGATTCTCTCTTAATCAAGTGTGCTATCCATTGAATCTTGCTGTGAATAAAAAGAGTGATGCAGTGGTTTGTGTTTTTTGTCTAACTCAATGCAGACATTGTAATTTTCTCTGTTCTAATAGAGTATACAGAGCCTGAGTCATGCAGGGTAAGTTGTATGGTGTATTCATGGTGGGAGCGTCGTGTCGTACCTGCTTCTTTTCTCTGTTTCTCCTTCTCTGAAAAAAATATGTTAATATTAATGACATCCCAGTGTTGATAAAAAGAACATAGTTCAATGTACACTTAAACATACTAGTGATGTACTGTATAAGGTGATCTGTATTATTTTTACAAAGTGGGCTAATTTTAAATCAGAGCCACACACATGAGCCATCACAAGCACTTTAATTAAAATAGATTGAAGAATTGTAAAATATATATATATATATAAAAAATAAACAATTGTATATGATGAATAAAATAGTTATTTCAAATAAATAAATAAATTAATTAATTAATAATAATTAAAAAAATAAAAGTTTATGTAAAATGGTTTTGATATTAGAGTCTAGTAATAAAATGATTTTGTTAGCTAAGCAAAAATATAATCTAACTCAGTTAGCTACCTAGTGCTTATCTACATTTATTCTAGGTTAATCAAAACTAGCCTTGCATTAAAAAAAACATTCCAACATAATTGTGCATATGATCTCTACTTACAGTTCTTCAGTTATTGGAAAAATATTTAATCCGTTCACGTGCAATTACCTGCTTCCATCTTCTTTACTGAAAAAAAAAATCATGATGTTATTATTAAAGATATATAGTGTTGATATAAAGAACGTAGTTCAAGGTACACTTAATAACACTAGTGATGTGCTGTATAAGGTGCTCTCTATTTTTTACAAAGTAACCAGGGAGCAAAATTCTATGTCAGACACATGAGCCATCACAAGCACTTTCATTAAAACAGGTTGTGATAAAAGTAAACTGAAAGCCTGAACCGATACTTAAAAAGAAGAGTGCTGCAAAAAATGGTGGATAAGACCAAAAAATTTCAATAATAAACAATATATTTAAAGTATACATAAATATAAGTAAATACAAAACACAACTAATTATTGTGCTCATTGGATTAAGACATTTATTTTATTTTATTTATTTTATTTACAGTATGTCTGCTCGGTCTTGTTAATTTGTCTTAATCAACCCCCCCCCCCCCCCCAAATCGCCACCAGCGAAACCAGTTTGCTAACTTCATACCTTTCGTAAATAAAGGTGAGAAGCAGGACTTAAACATATAAAAAAGGCCCTTGTAATCCACTAACCAAATGCACATTCACTATATTAAAAAATACTATTAAAATCAAGGAACAAATACCAGAAATTGAAGAAACATAAACTGTGTGTGTTTACTGTATGTTTGTGTGTGTGTGTGTGTGTGTGTGTGTGTGTGTGTGTGTTCTTCACTTGGTGAGAACGAAGTGGAGCCAGCTTTGCTAATCACTTTTTTTTCTATTTGCAAGTGTTTTTGTAAATGAAATCTTGTAGCAACCCAGAAAAAATATGTACATAAATGGTACATGGTACTGCTTGCGCACTGGTGTGGCTGTTCGTGAGATTCCTGTCCTCAAATTGCGCATTCTTAATTGCCACATCTGTGTAAAATGCCCAAAGTTTGGTACATTATATGCGTACGTGTGTGTGTGGGGGGGTGCGAAATAAATGAGTCCGCCTCACCGGTTTCAATGAATCAGTCCAGGAGCACGATGATAAAAAATGGCTGTCCTGTGAAGCTGTCCTGATTCATAAAATATTTGTCCCATTGTTAAATTTGCAATGTAGATAGGCTTCAGATATTGTTTACTTCTTCTTCTTATTATTATTATTATTATACTAAAAATTGTATTTAAAAAAAATTTAATAATCCATGTTATTATGCTTTAATTATGCTTTTTTTTTATTTTTATTAAAGGCGAAATGGGCTCTAAACCTTAAATGAAAATTCAAAACTGTTTTTTGTAATATTTTCCAACTATGCCATCTCTTTATTTTTTATTGAAATCTAAGAATCCATTTCATTTTTCCAGAACGATCTGTGGTGATTATACTGAATGAAAGAAGACATAGTGGATATGGGGTATAATATGTTACACTGTGGTGTTATTAAATTTTACCTTTCTTGTAACAGATGACTGCAGTTAGGATCAATCCAACAGCAAGAAGACATGCTGAAACTGAAATCCAAACATTCCTCTTCAATGCATCGACATTCCACTTCCAAGCATCAAAGACTTTACCTAAAATTAAAATAAATTTACCAATAAATTTTTTTTTGCATATTTGTCACACGTTAAACAGGCCGTTCATGCTTGAAAAAGTGCTCCAAAGTGGCTGAAATAAAACAATTCTGAAAAGCAGAGTTGGCCAAAATTCCTCCACAGTTATGTGAAATCTCTTTGCTATTTATCGCTAACACTTGATTACAGTTGTTGCCGCCAAGAGTGGCTCAACCAGGTATGACATTTAGGGGGCAATTTTTTTTCACAGGCAGGTTTGGAAAGTTTTTTCCCCTTAATAAATGAAATCATCATTTAAGAACTGCACTTTGCATTTACTCAGGTTATCTTTATGTAATATTAAAATTAGTTTGATGATCTGAATCATTTAAGTGTGACTAATATGCAAGAAAAAATTTCTGGAAGGGGCAAATAATTTTTCATGCCACTGTACCATTTATACTGTAGGTATAAATCATACTAATAACAACACATAACACTTATGTATTGTTTATATTTTATCTATTGGCAGTAGATAAAATAAAAATAATACATATGTTCTCATACATGAATAGTGTGTTCATCAAGGTCACGTATCATTATAAATTACTGTAATCTATCAAATACAGAAAAGTCTTAAAGGCTAAATCTAAGAGTTTTTTTTTTATAATTAGTGACACTTACTATTAATGATGACCTCTGCCTCCATCATGTGGTGTTGCTGTAGAAGTCTGCAGTAAAATCTGTTGAAGTAGCTATTATCATGAACAGTGATGCGGCGTTTCACACTGAAGCCCTCAGTCTCTCTGTGTATCTGTGTCTCTTCAGCAGACAGAGTGTCTCCTTTTCTGTCCAGCCACAGAACAGCAGGTGCAGGATTCCATCCTCTGGACTCACACACTAGATTAACCCCTCCTGAGTTATCATAACTCTCCATCGTGATCACCGG
Organism: Leiocassis micropogon; assembly: GCA_028565275.1. Lineage (NCBI taxonomy): Eukaryota > Metazoa > Chordata > Actinopteri > Siluriformes > Bagridae > Leiocassis > Leiocassis micropogon. The sequence continues at coordinate 1,297 of JAOVVA010132105.1, read as the reverse complement.
GTGGCTCCCCTGAGCTATAACCAAGAAACCAAAAAGATATTGTTTTAATGTAAGCTTGTTATCAAACAAACATGAATGTAAATAATGTAACCTTTCCAACAGAGATTATTATTAGTGTAATGCCAAAAAATAGAAACAACAAAAGGCTAAATTTGTTTTTATGAAACAATTTGCCAAAATGGGTCATTTGAGACTTGATATTTGTCCTACGCATCTTTTAATAAGATCTGTTTTAGTGGACACTAGAGATGTTGAGTAATCATTCAGCAATTGATGCAGTTAAGAATTTATCCCATTAAAATTTATTTTACACATAATGAGCCTTCATATTGGTTCTAACCTGAGGTGCTGTAAATTGGTGATTTTTAAGGTTGGTAACTCTAAATAAACTTCTCTGAATTTATGCTTTATGTCAAAGTTGAAAATTTAAAATTTACGATTTTACAATTTCACTTTGGTATGGCACCACAAGCTTCCATAGTTCTTTGCTCCCTCCCTTCTCAATCTGTGATTCACACGTGGAAAATACAAAATACAACATGGCAGCGTGCTCTGATGAAACCAAAGAGCTTGTTTCCAAGGTTTTTGTATGAAAAGTTGTGAAAAAGTTGTGTCTGCAATTTCAGACATTCAACAAGCCAAAGCCTGCTGCAAAATTGTCTAAAGTTTGTGGAAACTAAAGGAAGAAGCATGACCAATTTATTCCAGCACTTCACAAATAGAACCACATTGTTGAATAAGAGGTGTGTGACATTGCGAGCAAAACAAGATGGAGGTGGCCAGTCTGATAACATGGTGCGAGGATAACAACCTCTCCCTCAACACGAACAAGACTACGGAGATGATAGTGGATATGAGGAAGGAGAAAGGACCTTAAAGACCATTGTTCATCCGGGATCTCGAAGTGGAGAGGGTGAGCAGCTTTAAATATCTAAGCGTCCACATCAGTAATGACCCTACTTGGACACCAAACACAACAAAGCTGGTTAAAAGAGCTCAGCAGCAGCTGTACTTTCTAAGAAGGCAGAAGGGGAAGTATGGTATGTATCTAAGGTCCTCTCAAACTTCTACAGCTGCATGATCGAGAGCATCTTGACCAACTGCACCACCATGCAGAGAGTGGTGAAGACTGCTGAAAAGATAACAAGGACTTTGCCTTCATCCCTGCAGAGCATTTACCATCGTAGAGTCTGTAGGAGAACTGCCTCCATCCTAAAGGTCTCCACCCACCCCGAGCACAGACTGTTCTCACCACTTCCCTCAGGCTGGAGATAGAGAAGTGTGAGATGCAGCACAT
>JAOVVA010132044.1:0-10808 GCA_028565275.1 Leiocassis micropogon | reverse complement strand
TTGTCTAAGCATTTCACTGCATATCGTACTGTGTATGACTGTGTATGTGACAAATAAAATTTGAATTTGAATTTGAAGCACTCTATGATAGGGAGGGTGCACTTTGGGGATCTTGCAGCAAGGTATTGTGATATGTGTAAGTACTCTGTGGAAATACTCATAAGGTGAATTGTGTGACTTGGTCTGCAGGAGTGTGCACACGTTCTGAGAAAGTTTATTTGTTCGGGAAAGGCACAGCAACTAAACCAAAGTAAGGGTACTAAATGTTGCTTCGTCTTTCCAAGACAGGGTTGCCCCTTTTTGTTTAATTTACCAGCACAACTTTCCTCCTTTCTTTTCAGTACAACTTTTTAAAGAATCTTTTCTTTCTTACTTTGCGCACACTTTCTCTTTTTTTCAAGCAGCCTTCACTTTTCTTTTTAAAACTCTTTTTCTCTTTTCACACAAACTTTTCACAAAGACTTTACTGGCTGTGGGGCATAGCGCTGGTTTCAATCGCGAGACGTGGAACATAGGAACGATTCTCATGGACTGAGAAAGTGCCAGATAATACACCACGGGTAAATTCTTTTGATGTTTCTGAATGGGCCGAAGTACCGTTGGGCCAGTTTCCTGGATTCTAGCTTCAGCAAAAGGTCCTTAGTGGACAACCAGACTCATTGCCCCAATGAAAGCGCAGGTGTAGCTTCTGGTCCTCCCTTGAGTGTTGGGAGAGTACGAGCCCAACCCTCACTTCGGGTGAGTCCAACTCCACTTTGTGCCTCCAGGTCTGGCATCTGTAAGACCAGTGCGGTGGTCAATTTGGCTGTTATGGCATTAAAGGCCCACTGTGCTTCCGCCGACTACTTGAACCTTCAGAAGCTCTTCTTGGTCACTTAGTGGGGCCGCCAGCATGCTGAAGTTTCAGACAAAGTGTCGGACAAAGTTGACAGAGCCTAGTAACTGTTGGAGGCCTGGAGCGATGTGGGCCATGGCCCACTGCTACGGCCCTCATTTTGGCTACGTCTATACATAGGCGCCTCCTGCAATTGAGACTTCTCCATCTTTATGAACAGGTTGTTCTGCCGGAGATGCTGCAGTTCTCTGGTAGATAGCTGCGCGTATACAGTAGATTTAGCACTTCCTGGAGTACCTCATTTATAAACTGCTGAAAGACCACATTCATCATGCATCGGCTTGCCCTTGTCTGAGGATGTGAAAGGTTCAGATAAACCCTAAGGAGAGAGTCTTCTTAAGATATTCCTTCATGGACAACTGTTTTGGGGGGACAGGGATATTAGTTTGCCCCTTGGAGAGATCAACCGCTGTGGCAGATCGATCTTGCAATAAAATGCTAATGGGGAGGTACTGTGCGTTTTGGAGTTTGTTTGGAGTTTATTAAAGGAACTTTTGGGCGTTTTGCTGGAAAAAATACCTCCGTAAGATCCTAGTAGTCCCTGAGAACACCCGACAGCGGCTCTCAGACCTGACCAAGTCAAACAATCAAACAGGAAATTGTGCTACTGGAGCCATCACCTGAGTAATGAAGAAGGTTACTCACTCCACGTGCAATCTGAAGCACAATACAAATGAATTCTACCATGTACTCGGGCACTGATCGACTCCCCTGATAAATCCAAAGGAAGAGTGAGACTACCCTGCTTGCTGCATACATATGAAATGTTGCCTTGAGCACCTTGATGAAGGCATTTAGGGTGGAGTGTTCAGAGAGAAGGTTTTGCCATACTGCAGTGGCCCATTCCAGTGCTCTGCAGTATGAAAACGTTACTCTTTTCTGGATCACCTGTTTATGGCTGGGGAGTGGGTAGTTGGGTTTCGGCCACCAGAGAAGGCAATTGCACCACTGAGGCGGAGGTGCGAGTTTATTTGGTGTCGAGTCAGGAACTGATCATGACCCAAAGTGGCCTGTGTCTCGAGCCACCAATGGATTTGTACAAGGCGCTGTAATATCCCTTTTATTTCATTAAATTGCTCAGTCAGAGTTTGCTCATTTTTACAGATTACTGCCACCTGACTGGCTACAGGGCTCTTTGGTTGGTGTAAACATTCTGTCCTGTGGGGCTGGCTTGGTCATTGCGCCGTTAGATCTTGTGATATGTGTAAGAGTCTTTTTCTTGCACAGGAGAACCGGATAACATTATGTACCGGATGCTACATAATGTTCACTTTGTGTGCGGGTTTGGGGGGCTTAGGTAGGCATGCGGATGCTAATCCGCCTGCCTGGGAATCTGTGGAGTATTTGCCCTGCGATGGATTGGCACCCTGTCCAGGGTGTACCCTGCCTCATCCCCTAAGTCCCCTGGGATAGGTTCCAGGCCCCCCGTGACCCTGAATACAGGATAAAGCGGTTAGACGGTGAGTGAGTGAGAGTGGGAAAATCCAAAATGACTGTGGATGGAGAGCAGGTAAATTCAGAACAGTAGAAATCACATCTGTATTTAATTATTAAAGTGGAAGCATTTATACATGCGCAATGCAGTGAAAATTTACAGGATGCTAAAGAGAGTAAAAATTAGACTTTGGAGTCTGGTAAATCCAGATTGACCTAATTCCAGATCGATGAGTGTGTTAGATTAAGAAGAGAAGCACATAAAGACTAAGCAGGAAAGCACCCATCTTGATTAGTGGTCACAAGCCGGTCAACTGTCAATTCACTACCTGAATGCACTGAATGACCAAATTATGACATATGAATTTGTTCTTCCCTGATGGCATAGACATATTCCAGGACTCAAATTGTGAAAGAGCATGTGGGAGCATAAGGATTTTTTATTTTATTTTATAAATTACACCACACTGTAAGCCATAATCAAACATAAAGTCAGTCAAACAAAATATTAGTGTGTAACACATTTTTGGCCAGCCAGCATATATTGCTATTATATCACTACATGAATAGACCAAATGTCATGATCAGTTCCTGGGTTTATTATTTACTTGCCTTATTTAGCTTAGATACAGCGCAAACCAACTCACACAGTGTGTTTGATGGTTTGTTTTATCTGCTTCCTATCCAAATCAGCTCCACCTGACTCTAATTACTCTACATATTCCATAGCTACGGTTCATGCTATACCAGAGTCTCCCTTCGCTGTGTGCTTGAGCTCACCAGCCTTCATTCCATTCTTAAGTCTGCCTGTAAATCTGACTCTGCTTGTAAATTGGACCTGCTCTTAGCCTGCTCCCTGTCAGTAACTCTATAAATCTGTCTGCCTGTTTAATCCCTGTCAAGTGAAGTTTGAGAAGTCTCTCTCTCTCTCTCCCTCTGCAATATACTGTATGTCAACTGGATATAAGACATTTTGGCCTGTTTACATTTACATTTACATTGGGGCATTTGGCAGACGCTCTTATCCAGAGCGACTTACATTTTTATCTCATTATACATCTGAGCAGTTGAGGGTTAAGGGCCTTGCTCAAGGGCCCAACAGTGGCAACTTGGTGGTTGTGGGGTTTTGAACCTGGGATCTTCCGAACCGTAGTCCAATGCCTTAACCACTGAGCTACCCCTGGCCCAGACATTGGATTCTGTCCCAGTTTCCTATATAGCTGTTTTACCTGACCAGTTTGCTCTGTGGTTTTGGACTCTGCTTCTGTCTATGCTACACCTCTCCATGTTTCTTCCTTCTTATGTGTATTCAGCACCAGACCACTGTGAAGTGCAATAGCCTTCCCACAGCCTCATCACTTTCCCAGTTCTCCTTGAGGTCCACTTAGGCTACCACTTCCTTTGGACCTTGTCAACTAAAGAACCCACATCAGTGAGGAGACTTTTTACTTGATTGATTTACTAGAAATTTGGAATGTGTTGTAACACATTTAATGCAATGCAAGCAGAACCATCTCCATCTTGCTTCCCTTAGCAGAATTCATGGTCCGTATTTATACAACAGGTTTTCTTTTGATCTTGGGAAATTTGTCTCCTGTGACTTCCAGCCAGAGTGAATTGGAAGGAGACAGCTCTAAATCCCTATCTATCATCTATTTAACATGAGGGAGCCAAACCACATGTTCAGAGATTGCAGTGAAACTGATTTCAAGGGTTATTATCCAGATAAGACAGGTATGTGTTTGAATAAGGAGTTATTGCCATGGTATCTCTGTGGGATCCATATTAAATAGCAGGTAAGTAGAAGATCTGTGTCTTTGGTTTAATATTGTATCTTGTGTGATCAGAATGATGAAGAAGGAAATGTTTGGAAGGTGATTATTTTAAATAAACTTTTCATCTGTATGTTAAAAACTTGACACAGTTCTTAATTTAATTACTTGTTAAATTGTACTCATATGTCTTATCTTCATGAATAAATGTCACTGAATGTCTAGATTAGAGTATTAAAATTTCCTTATTGTCCTTATGTTGTATGGAATAGCCAGGTCATTCTTATAGCCACGTTATATTGTGTCAGAGGTCCGTGGTCACAGTGAAAGGACTGTTGAAGGGGGGTGAGAGTTTGCGTGATAAGGTTTTTAGATGGATGTCCTTGGTAGCGAGCATGACTCTTTGACCTATGCGATATTTAAGGGCTTTAAAATGATGGCGATGGGTTGTCTTTTATTTGTCTTCACAGACTGGAGCAGTGTTCTTTTTGCTCGTGACTGATGTCGATGTCTGTTTGCAGCAGTGTCGAGCATATGGAATGTCTTCTTCCTCCTCTTCTTGTGCTGAAATTTGAGAAAGGATACTCATGGATACTAATGGTCTTTTTGCTTCCATGTTTCAACAGAAGCATATATTAGAGGAATTCTGAGGCATTAGCAAGGCTGTAACTGAACTGTGGCCCCTAATGGGGAAACGGTAAAAGGTGGTGCAACCCAGGAACCCTTGGAGATCTCGTTGTGAGGCTAGGGCTGGCCACTTTTTGACTGCCTGAAGTTTGGCTGGCTCCATCTTTGGCTTTGAAGGTGAAATCACGAAACCCAGAAACATGGTGGACATCGCAATGGAATTTCTCCACCTTGATAGTGTCACGTTCTAAGGTGTATTGCTGGCTGTTGTTACCGCCGTGGGCTAAGAAGGGCAGGCATAGGCGCAGAGGGTATTTAAAAGATAACAAGAGTCTTTTATTGAAAACAAAAACAATACTTCCCCAAAACTAAATAAACAAAACACCGGCTACTGAAGCTTAACATACACACAGGCTCTTTAAACTTAGCACACACTCACACAGGTTGTTTACACATAACACACTCAGGTTCTTTAGACATAACACACACACACTCACAGGTTCTTTATACATCACCCACACACAGAAACTTTATACATAACACACACACTCACAGGATCTTTATACATAACACACACACACAAGATCTTCTAGCATAACACTCACACTCACAGGATCTTCTAGCATAACACTCACACTCACAGGATCTTCTAGCATAACACTCACACACACAGGATCTTCTAGCATAACACTCACAGGTTCTTTACACATAACACTCACACAGGGTCTTAACACATAACACACACACCTATGAGCGAACACACTCGCGTTCCGATGAGCGACACACGCACACCTGCGCTCCTACAAGCGGCGTACCATGCATTCACGCTTCTACGAGCGGCGTACCACACATTCACGCTCCTACGAGCGACACACACACACCTGCGCTCCTACAAGCGGCGTACCACGCATTCATGCTCCTACGAGCGGCGTACCACGCATTCACACTCCTACGAGCGACACCCGCACACCTGCGCTCCTATGAGCGGCGTACCATGCATTCACGCTCCTCCGAGCGACACACACACCTGATGAATTTGATGAAAAACCTTCTAAGTGTTAGGGCCTTTTATTACAATGCTTGATGTTTGTTAATCATCAACCTGCCCTGTACCCTACTGATACCAGCCGCATAGCTTTTGTGTGCTTTAAAACTGGGCCACGGCGATGTGGAGTGAGGATCGTGTCGTGTTTCCTTCTTTCGCTGGCTTCCTACAAAACTTCAGAGAGGTCTTCGACCATCCAGTGGATGGCAAGGAGGTTGGGGAGCAACTACTTCAGCTGCGACAAGGCAAGAACTCCGCGGCTGACTATGCGAGGGACTCAGAATGCTGAGCTACAGTCGGAGCTTGCCTGCCGGGATGAGGGTAAACCCCTGGCGCAATTCATTGGCCTGGCCATTCGCATCGACAACCTCATTCGAGCACGCCACCCACAACAAGCAACCACACCCCCATCTCGATCAGTCCACCACAATCGGAGAACGAACCCATGCAGCTGGGATCACCCACATCAGCTCGGAGGAGAGGGAATGGCGAATTCAAAAGAACATCTGTCTCTACTGTGGTCTACCCGGGCACAGGAGATCATCCTGCCCCACACGCCCTCCTCGCAAATCTGCTGGTGGTCTGCTGAGGTTGAGTTCTCATTCACATACTTGTATTGAAATTCCAGTAATACTAAGGTTCAAGAGTAAGAGTGTTCATACCACAGCTCTTGTTGATTCCGGTGCTGCCGGGAATTTCATTGACCGTGACTTTGCCAGAACTCATGCCATCCCTCTTGTACCGTGTGTGTCTCACTTGGCAGTGACAGCAGTAGATGGGTGTCCTCTGGACTCCGGGCAGATTCAACACACCACCGATGATCTCAATCTGTGCTCCGAGGCTCTCCACACAGAGACCAGTTGCTTGTTCGTCCTATCTAGCGCTTAAACCTCGATCATTTTGGGGTTTCCTTGGCTGGAGAGACATAACCCGGTAATTTCCTGGACTAAGAAACAAATCCTGCGATGATCAGAATCCTGCTAAGAACGATGTCTCACTCACATTCCACCTAAAGCAGAGGGCGACAGATCTACAGTAGGTAGACAAACGGTATTCTTTTCTTTTCTTTTTCTTTTCTTTTCTAATAAAAAAAAAAAATTCTTTTAATTTGCTTTTAATTTGCTTTTTAATTTTTCTTGAAGCTGCTTTGAGACAATGACCATTGTTAAAAGCGCTATATAAATAAAATTGAATTGAATTGAATTGAATTGAATATTCTACTTTTACCGTTGCAGGGCATGGCGACAGCATTTGGGTTTGTGAGTTTGCTGGCTTTTACCACAGAGTGCCGCACGTAGTTGCAGATAAAATCAAGTGAAACATTGTAATTAAACGAATTCATAATCACAGTACTAACATTACAGTACAAATTTATAATTTAAATTAAATTAAATATTTTTAGGATCAAATTTAAGCAACGTAAATGTTAACACAGTGAGCCTTTAGATTTTATTATGTGTAATTAGAAAAGCTACGCGTGTAGGGTCTTGTGTCATGTTATATTTTGTGTTCTTCACATTTGTAGTAGATTTATTAACTGAAATAAATGAAACTAAATGACCATAAAATTACAACATTGTCGGATTAATGTGCAAAAATTATATAGTAAAACTATATAAGCTACATAGCCTTTATAAGACTCTACTTTTATTTAAGTGCGCTCGCAATGACGAAAAAATGATATGATTTTGTAAAATAATGAAAGCAAACGGGGTGCGCTATTCTGTATTGTTTTTCGGTGAACTTAAACGCGTCAGAAAATGAACTGAAACTACGTGTATACTTGCCTCACAGACGTGAAAAAATATATACTTATAGAAAGCGAAATGTCTGCTTTTAAACTTATGGAAAACAAATTTTAGATTATGTAATTCGTATGAAAAATGAATTATATGCGCATCCACTGCTGCGGAGATGACGACAATACAGGATTACCTTTATCACTACAGCCAAAACTAAAGAAATCACTAATTTATGAAAGAATTATTAAAATGGTCAGAGTCAGTCTCCTTGCTGTTTTTGCCTCAACGCATTTTTTAACTTTATGCATGCGACTGAGTGCTGATTAGACTACATAGGAAGTTAAAGAGGAGGAATTAGAAATTCTTTCTGAGATGAGGCTGCATTGGGTTGGTGAGCGCCGGGAAATTTCCTAAAGCTCAAATTTTAGAAAACTACACTTTTTACACAGTAACAGTAATATTTCTAACATTTTGGAGGCTCCAACCAGGTGTTCATTTGTAAATGACCCACTACATCCCTTGACCTAACATGAGCAATACAACAATGTGTTTAAAGTACCCGAAATAACCCAGAATTTTGACCCAGCATAAACCACTCAACGATGTGTTTACAGAAACACAGCATTTTTAGTGTGTCATTTTGAGGCATTGTAATATTTTGTTCTGAAAGTCTATGTTACCAGTTATAACGGTAAAAGGCATTCTGGTTGTCTACCTACTGTGGTGTCATATCACCCGACCTCACTAAATTACCCAGCGAATATCGGGACCTCGCCGAAACCTTCAGCAAGACCAAGGCATCACAACTGCCTCCTCATAGCTCCACTGACTGTGCCATTAACCTGCTGCCAGGCTCTCATCCACCCAGGGGTTGTGTATTTCCCCTTTCTCAAACTGAATCCACTGCCACGAAGGCCTACATAAAGGAGGAGCTGAGAAAAGGCTTTATTCGCCCATCCACGTCTCCCGCTTCGGTTGGCTGCAAAGAAAAGAGATGGAGGTCTCCATCCTTGCATCGACTACCGAGGACTTAACAAGATGACCATCAAGTTCCGCTACCCGCTCCCACTTGTTCCTGCTTCCCTAGAACAACTGCGCACTGCCAAGTTCTTCACCAAGCTGGATTTGCGCAGTGCCTACAATCTCATTCGCATAAACGAGGGTGACGAATGGAAAACATTTTTCAAAAACTTTTCATTCACTACTGGTCACTTTGAGTATCTCATTATGCCCTTCAGACTGGTCAATAGTAGATATCGTTCCTGGGCTACATCATCAGTCTGGGGGGAGTTGCCATGGATGACTCCAAGGTACGCGCTGTTGTTAACTGGCCCCAGGCGATCACGATCAAGGAACTTCAGCGCTTCCTAGCATTCGCTAACTTCTACTGCCGCTTCATCTGCAACTTCACCTCCATTTCCACACCATTGACGTCAATGATCAAGGGGAGTAAACAGCGCCTCTCCTGGACACCGCCAGCCATCACAGTGTTCCGAGAACTCAAGAACAGGTTCACTTCGGCTCCCATCCTACATCACTCAGATCTGGAGTTCATAGTGGAGGTGGACGCCTCAAACATGGGCATTGGCGTGGTATTCTCACAAAGACAGGGCAACCCTCCTAAGATGTATCTCTGTGCCTTCTTTTCTCACAAACTCACCCCCACTGAACAAAACTATGATGTTGGCAACCGGGAATTTGGCAATTTGAGGAATGGCACCATTGGTTGGAGGGGGCAAAACATCTGTTCACTGTTCTCACGGACCACTGCAACCTAGAGTACCTTCGGTCAGCCAAATGCCTCAACCACAGGCAGGCCAGGTGGGCTCTGTTTTTCACTCGGTTCAACTTCTCAGTCACCTACTGTCCAGGCTCCCAGAACACTAAAGCCGATGCTCTATCACGCCTCCACGAGTCATGCGCATCTCCTTCTACCAATGAACCCATTCTCTCTTCCAGCATCATCGTGGCTCCTGTACAGTGTGACATCACAACAGAAATTTCCGAAGCCTATCTCACTGATCCTCCACCAGCTGAATGCCCACCTAACCGCACCTATGTACCGAGAACACTGAGACAGCGACTCCTTTAGTTGGTCCATTCCATGCCCAGTTCTGGTCACCCTGGCATCACTGCAACCACCCAACTTCTTACCAACCACTACTGATGACCCTCACTCCAGACCGACACCATCTCCTTTGTTAGAGATTGTTCCATTTGCAATACCTCCAAATCCACTCCCTGCCAGCCTTCTCCAACAGCTGCCCATCCTAATCCTGGGACATCAACCGCTTCTCAAAGGCCTGCCAGCTTATCCCTCTACCCAAGTTACCTTCTGCACTCGAAACGGCTGAGGCATTGTGCAACCAGGTATTTCGATTCCCCGAGGATATCCTCTCTGACCGTGGTCCCCAATTTACTTCCCGAGTCTGGGCCGCATTCTGTATACTACTAAGCATTAATGTCAGCCTCACCTCTGGGTATCATCCGCAATCCAACGGCCAAGCTGAAAGATTAAACCAAGAACTTACCCGATTCCTCAGATCATACTGCTAACAGAACCAGACAGAGTGGAGCCGTTACCTTCTTTGGGCCAAATACGCTCAGAACTCTCTCCGTAAGCCCTCAACCAATCTCACCTGATTTCAATGCATCCTGGGATTTTAACCACCGCTCTTCCCCTGGTCTGGCGAACCTTCTGAACTCCCGGCCGTCGACTCCTGGTTGTCGGAGTGAGGAGACTTGGGACCAAGCTCATGTACACCAGAGAGCCGTTCGTCGCACCAGGGAGTAGGCTGACCGCCATCGACGTCCTAACCCTGCCTATTGTCCTGCTCAGTGGGTATGGCTGTCTACCCGAGATCTTCGCCTTCGGCTTCTGTGCAAGAAACTTAGTCCAAGGTACGTGGGTCCATTCAAAAAAGGACAGAGAGGAGTGGAGGACCAGGAGGTGACCAGAGTCTCTCTTCCATTCAAAAAAGGACAGAGCCTCCTCGCCTCCTCATCATTGACGGCGAGGAGGCCTACCGGGTCCACGAAATCCTGGACTCACGTTGCCGGGCCCGAGTACCTGGTGGACTGGGAGGGGTATGGACTGGAGGAACGCTCATAGGTTAATGCTGAGGACATGCTCATCCCCAGTCTGGTAAATTCAATTCAATTCAATTTTATTTGTATAGCGCTTTTAACAATTTTCATTGTCGCAAAGCAGTTTTGCACAATCAAAAGAATTATTTAAGTTTATATGGAATGTGAATGTGTATGAATCAAAATGGTCAGATAGTCCCTGGTGA
>JAOVVA010132013.1:0-10810 GCA_028565275.1 Leiocassis micropogon | reverse complement strand
TCTTCAGTACTTTTCCTTTGATTGGGTTTATCTGGCAAACTAATTATCACACGTGTCTGAGATTCATTTCAGTGATCGAAAGAGTCCCGAGACACAACACCATCCATGAGTTTAATTTAAGAACTAAACATTTAATGTTTATGACACTTACATTCAATTTGCATAATAATTTGGAACACAGTGTACTAGTCATTAGTCTGGAGCAAGTACACTTAAGTATGCTTTGGCATGATAGGATTTAGCATACTGTACTTTGTTTTACTTGGGTAGCAGGGAGAGTGGAACTGTGTGTGTGTGTGTGTGTGTGTGAGAGTGTGTGTCAGAGATAGAAAGAGTAATAAAATATTCCACCTAAGTAAAAGCACTATTATTTTGATAAATCTTTCTGTAAATACAAGTAAAAGTAGCCAGACTAATAATCTACTTAAATAAAAATTTACTCTAAGTAAAATTTACTTTTCTTTCCTGTGTAATGCAAAATTGCCAAAGGGATAAATAGTCATGCGTTGAAGTTAGTGCCCCTTTTTATTTATTTGTTTTATTATGTTTTGTGCAAAATCATAATAAATGTCATCTGGTAGTGGGTCTTAATATTAGACAAGTACTCCCTCAGACAAACATCACATCTAACCTATTTTCACTGTGCCATTATTTCTTTAACAAAAATTAAGGCAAAAAAGAAACATATGGGCAATACTAAGTACCCATTCCCTTACTGCTTCTGCAGGAAGTTTCAGGCAGATGCTGCTAATCATCAGCAGGTGTGCAGACCTTTTTAAAAGCAGAAGATTTGACAGTTTTCTGGTTTGGAACACAATGCCAAGAGGGAAAGACATAAGCAGATGTCTTAGAAAAGCAATTGTTACTGCATATCAATCTGGAAGGGGTTAAAAAGCTATTTTCAAACCAGGTTCTACAGGAGTGGACATCCCAGCACATTCACCCCAAGGTCAGACCAGGCAATGTTCAGAGAAATATACAACAGGAATCACCAAAATGTGGACCACAGTCCGACCCCAGACTGAGTGACAGTTCTATCAGGACCTTCATGCTTTTTCTAATAAATGAGAATAATTAATATACCAGCAATCTTGCACTTCTTTCTCGATGTAGGCACTTTTTTCTCGATGTAGTGCTAATGTAAGCACTATTGTCTTATAGTGGCTTTTATAGTATAGTCTGAGGTGAGGGCCTAAAAACACTCCTAACTGAGAGTCTAGTGTGACAGAGCAACCAGAGTACTTTAACATTAATTTGCAGCCCAGCAATGTGCAAATGAAGATTTACTAAAGATTGATTAAAGATTGTTGTTTGTATGCCATCGCCATTTCATGAAAGTTCAAACTATCCACATGTTTAACATAGTTACTGAAAATCCACAATAAATATAATTTAAATGCTATGGAAATTTTAAATTGCTTATATTTATATACTTACAATATAGAGATGACACCAACATGAAATTTAAACACTGTAAAAATGTCATATGTTGTTTTTCTAAGGATGTATTTGCTTTATACTAAGACCTGTAAATCATAAAACAGATGTTTTGAATTAAAGGAGCACCTTTACAAATTAAAGTGCAATAACAAAGGTTCGACACACAGCATTTATATATATCAGGACGGTTTCTTAGGGATAAAATTGTAATAAAAAATTTTTTAAAGGGAAACTCATTCTAGATTCTTTGCATGTAAAATTGTTGAATTATTTTTTTATTATTTTTTTTACACTTTTTTGGATTAATTTTAACAATTGAAGTTTAAACCTAGTTCAGTACACACAATAAAAACTCCAACTAGATTAATGGTGAATGAATTAACATTGTATTGTTGGTCCAACTTCTTACCGTGGGATTTATTGAGACAACTGGTAACATTGTGTGCTTCAAAACTTTGAAGACACATACAGAATAAATTAATAGATTCAAGTTGAGCTAGCAATGGACCTTCACTGAGATGCAATCACATGATTTCATGAAATCCGCACTCTTTCAGCTGCCTCCAGACAGACGCTATCACACTGTACTACGGAGGTGAAGATGACCATTTTGGGACTCTTTATTCTGGGTAAGTAGTTTTTTCCTAATAAAGTATGTTTCAGTTAGCTTGGAGGTTATTTTAAAGAGTTAGTGTTATATGGGAGAGGCTGCTGTGTTTCCACTTAACGTTATACTGAGGCAACCTAACATTACTAAGGCAAGCTTAGCTAAAGTTAGGCTTCATGTTATCATATGAATCAGCATTAATATTTCTTTTTAATTAACATTTTAACTCTTGTAACTGTCCGGATAAAATATAATAAAATATAATCTGTCCATGGCACAAAAACATTTTAATGAGTTTCCCAGTTACTGTAGCTTGTCATTTTTGAAAATCAGTGACAGCATCATGCAACTATGACTTTAAGAAAGTTGCATGGGTTAACTTATTTGTGTTAATACAGACAGACAGTGGCTAATGCTAATATCAAGTTCAGTGGTGAACATTTGCACAGGCAGTTTATTATCATTATCCAGGTAACAATACTGACAATGACCGCTGGTGTTTTGGAGCTAACATTAACAGAATTCCAATATTGAATCTGAACGTCTATGAATGGCACACTTCGGCTCTGCTCATAGTTTATACACATACAAAGCTGCCAACTCTCACGCATTGAGTGTCACACGCAATCACTTGTTTTCACACGCTCTCACGCGAAACATTCTATTTCTCACACTTTCATATTCAAAACAATTGTCTCTGGAAGACGCAAGCACAAAAGCACAAAATCCCATATCTCCCTGATGAGTCAGCTATAAACTGCTTTTATTTTGAGGATTACTTCATTATAGTGTATTGTGGCCGGAGCACACTGGCACGACGCTCCGTCACTTTCTCTTCAAGTGAAGAAAAGCCTGCAGCTGCAATCTGATTGAAATTCACATTTGCTTACAGCTGTGTGAAGGCAGCAATCAAATGCAAAAGAAAGGTATTATCTACCCTTCACAGTCAGAAAGTCAACAGGAAGACAATAAAACATCAACATATGGCATATACAACGTCACACTACTCAGTGCATGGCCTGGTGAAACATCATTTACTAGCCAATGATAAGACTTAATCGGACAGGATACAATACTGAAGTGCAGCTGGCCCTTTTTTCCGTTGAGAATATTCTTTAAACATTTGCAAGCAATGGCCTTATTGACAACAAAATGTGAGAGCAATAAAACAAAAGGTCCTGGCAATTAGATAGGTCCAGGCATTTGCATTCTGGAGCTATTTATATTTGACATTGGATCAGTCATAACAGTGCTGAACAGATCAACAATCTAACAAAATAGATCAACATTCAAATGCCTTTACAGCTTTTTGAGACTGCAGCAATCCAAAGCAGCTGGAAAGAGCAGCTGGAGCATTAAAGAATGAGTGAGGTGGGTGATATAGTATTATCAAAAGAGCAAAATACATGTCAGTATTTACAGTGACATTTTTTTAAGTCCATAAGTGTCAATTTACCTTTGATTTTAACTAAATACCTGTACTCTTTTATTTTATATACATTACATTTATTTATTATTACTCTTTCTCTAAAAAGTTCTTTATCTACTCCTGTTAGTTTCCTGTGACATATTTCTAAGCTTTGTCAATATGAATGTAAATATTTGTCATGCCAACAAAGCACCTTGAGAGAGAAAGAGAGAGAGAGAGAGAGAGAGAGAGAGAGAGAGTAACAATCATACAGGTACATGCAGCACAATTCCACTTTATATTCGCTATCTTTATTTTTCCTTCTCTTTTCCCTTATTTTGTATCAATAATGATTCTTCTTTGACAGTACTTTCGTTATTTATGATTATCATTATTATTATTATTATTATTACCTTTGCTTTTCTGCTTTTTCAGTAGGTTTTAGCACTAGCATCACTTTATTTTGACTGCACAGTTACATGTGTGTATTGTTTTCTATTTATTTCTGTTCTTATTTTGTGACTTGATTCTGAGCTTATCTGGCAATATGAGTGTATGCAGAAGCCCTCCTACACTCAGCTTGTTCCACGGCTCCTGCATGACTGCTGCATTTCACATAATATTGAGATATGAGATATATGGCTCAAAAAAGAAAGGGGGACAAATGAGACCACTTATGTACAGGACCTAAAGTTCTGTGCAACTGACCATGTAATGCTACCCTACAGAGAGCTGCTGGAGAGCTTGTACAGTCTTATGCAAAAGTTTAGGCACTCCTTGATAAATAACAGATTTTGGTGATTTTTTTAATTGAAAAGATGTTACCATAGTCTCTCTTGGAAATGGAAAAAATGCACAATATTTTCAGCAAACCCTGGTGCATATTTACTGTTTATGCCATAAATTGAACAAAGATAAAAAATAAAAAAATTATTGTGGCACTGTGCAAAAGTTTGAGCACCCTACATAATCAGTACTTAGTAACACCTCCTCTGGCAGATAACACAGCTTGCAAACGCTTTTTACAGCCAGCTAGAAGTCGTTCAACTCTTGTACTTGGGATTTTCTCCCATTCTTCCTTGCAAAAGGCTTCTAGTTCTGTAATATTCTTTGGTCATCTTGCATGCACAGCTCTTTTAAGATCTACCCACAAATTTTCAATGATGTTTAGATCAGGGGACTGTGATGGTCATTCCAAAACCTTCAGCCTGCCTCTCTTGAGGTATCCCATAGCAGATTTTGAGGTATGTTTCAGCTTTTTTACAGATGGTGTGATGTTCGCTTCCAGAATTTGCTGGTATTTAGTGGAAACTATTTTTCCCTCCACCCATGCAATGTTTCCTGTGCCACTGGCTGCAACACAACCCCAAAGCATGATAGATCCATCCCCATGCTTAATAGTTGGCAAGGTGTCCTTTTCATGAAATGCTGCTCCTTTTTTTCTCCAAACACGCCTTTGCTGATTGTGGCCAAAGAGTTCAACTTTATCAGTCCACAGCATTTGTTTCTAAAATGCATCAGACTTCTATAGATGTTCTGTTGCATATTGTTGACATTGGATTTTATGATGGGGACGCAGGTAAGGTTTTCTTCTGCTTACTCTTCCATTAAGGTCTTGTGGAACGGTGCACCACCACTCCTGAGTCTGCTAAATCTTCTTGCAGGTTTTTTGCAGTCAATTGGGGGTTTTGATCTGACTTTCTGACCAGCATACGAGCAGTTCTCTCAGAGTATTTTCTTTTTCCAGATCTCATCTTGACCTCCACAGTTCCCCTGAACTGCCATCTCTTAATTACATTTCTCACTGTGGAAACTGCAAACTGACAACACTTTGCTATCTTCTTGTAGCCTTCTCCTGCATTGTGGGCATCAATAATTTTCATTTTCCGAGTCTTACACAGCTACTTAGAGGAACCCATGATTGTTGAGTGTCCGCAAGTGTGTGCACAAGGTTTGAAGAGTCAAAATATTTGTAAAGCTTTGAAATTGGCATTTATTAATGACAGCTGTTGCCATGCTTCAGATCTAATGAGCTGATTAAGGTCTGAAACCTTGTAAAAAGAATCTGAGACTCTGGAACTCTTAGAGTGCACAAACTTTTGCACAGTGCCACAATAATTTTTTTATTTTTAATTTTTGTTCAATTTATGGCATAAGAAGTAACTATGCATCAATGTTTGCTGAAAATATTGTGCATTTTTTCCATTTCCAAGAGAGACTGTGTTAACATCTTTTCAATAAAAAAAAATCACCAAAATCTATTATTTATCAAGGGGTGCCTAAACTTTTGTATAAGACAATAAGATAAGATAAGGTGGTTTGGCTAGTGGGTAAGGTAAGCCCTATTTCATTTTGTTTGAGTGAATAGTTCAAACGTGAGTTGTACCAACTTAAATAAATAGAGTCACAAGCATCTGTTGTTTCACTTTAACACTGCAATGACAACTATGCAGAACCTGAGACATATAAGTGTATCTAACTGCATTTCAGGTATATGAAAATTTCTTTCAGACCCACACATTCAGACATCTCTACTCCTTATCCTCTAATGTCAAAATGCTTTCTTTGTGTGTAGCATTCACTACCATATTATACTTCTTTCAGCTAAAACACATTAACAAAAGGTTTAACCTTAGTTGGTAAATGTTGAGTAAAAATGTCATATTTCTGGTGATCTAATTTAATCTAATTGTATAACTGGAATGCAGTTGCATATCAGTAAACATTGAGAGTAAAATAATTAAGATCTCTTAACTGGTGATCTGTTAAGTTCTGATTTGTGCATCAGATAAACATTACTTAAATGTATGATGTGTACCCTGATTTTTACAAATCTCTCAGGATATTTGATAGAATATGAAACAATACTGTACATAGCTTTAACCCATAATTAGAATTCCAGTCTATTACACACTCTGGTGGTATATAGCCTTATTAATATATTGTATTTTTATCATAACTAGATATTCTGTGAAATTTATTTGTCTTTGTTTTTACAAAGATTATCTTGTTCTCTTTAACCTGAGGTCTGCTAGGATTGGATCAGAGGCGTGATGGTTGGCCTGTTGGAGCTACTGGAGGAGCATGAACAAGCTGTAGAAGTTACTGTGGTGTTGGAGTGGACTGTAGTCCTTGAGTGCCTGGTACATACGTCTGACACATTGGGGGGAAAAAAGTCTAAAACATTTAATCTTGGCTAGTTTTTAAATCTGGAGTGAAGAGGTACAGAATTCAGGTCTATTGAAGTCCAGTGTGAAGTTCCCACAGTTGATGATTATTTGGGGTGCCATGTCATCTACTGGTGTTGGTCCACTGTGTTTTATCAAGTCAAAGTCAACGCAGCCATCTTCCAGGAGACTTTAGAGCACTTGATGTTTCTGTCCACTGACAAGCTTTAGGGAGATTTTTGCTGTAGAATGCTGGGTTTCTTAATGCTGTAAAAGTTTTTGAGCTTGACATAATAGCATTTCATATGGCTGCTACCCTCCTGATTAAAGGGTGTTATTGTTGTTTCCCTTTGCCCCTCTGCTGGGAACATCAGTATGAACAACACTTCTCGCGCATTTTTGGTGTTATACAGAACTAAAAATAAGACTGGTTAGGATGAGATAGTGGATCCCTACCATTCTGGTTTACAGCCAAGCCCTGGTCCTCACCAGGTAGTAAATCTAGCACACACGCATGCATGGATGCGCATACACACACATCCATCACTGTATGTATAACTTGAACTAGAAAACAGTGTTTACTGCTACAACAGGTGAATAAGCCCCAGTCATATTGCAACAACTGCTATCATAAATAAATAAATAAGTAAATAAATAAAATTTAATGCTAAATAAATACTAGAGACAAAGCAGCACAAAAGACATATAGTACCAATACAGATTGGTGGCTCTCCGTGTGTATGCGTTTATGTCAAAAAAACAAATGATTCTTTTAATTTTAGCCACTTATCTTAATCATCCCTGGACAGAGTTTCACGTACATTGAAGGCAAAACAAAAAACAAAAAAACCAAGAATTACCTGTTAGTATGCAGTGTATTAGTCCCATCAGCACTAAAGGTAGGGGAAGAAACAAAAGAAATAAAAGATTATACACTGTAGAGACAATGTGAAAGCTTGGGAAGGCTTGGCATTGTAAGGAAATAATCCAACAACAGAATGGTGTAATGTGGTCCAATCGTTGTTGGTCTTTTGGCTGCTCCCATTAAGTGGTCATCAAAGTGAATTAACTGTCACCATTCCAAATATTAATAACTAATTCAATAAGAGCATGTTCTGAAGTCTACAATATGCCAACAGTTCCAAATCTTTAGTTTTGGTAAAGAACGTGCCATATTTTTTGCCATTTATAGTCATGTTGTGTGACAACCACAAGACATAAACCACAAGTTCGTTGTCACTAACGTCATAGCAACAAAATATATTTGTTTATCTTTAACACCATCTGTTTTTCACACTTAAAGCTAAAAAAAATACAGAAGCAAAATGTTATGTTACTAAAAAAATTCCAACGACAATCTGCCTTAATCTACATTCATTTCTTAATTCATTGACATAAAGGCTTTACCACTCATTCATTTGCTCATCATCTATACCACTTTATCCTATATACAGGGTCAGGGGGGTTGGCGGGGGGGGGGGGGGTGGGTTGTTGAAGCCTATCCCAGGAGACTTAGGGCATGAGACGGGGTACACCCTGGGTGGGGTGGCAATCCAGGGCAGAGCATGCACATGTACACACACACTCACACGTTCATTCACACACTACGGGCAACTTGGGATTGCCAATTAGCCTAATCTGCATGTCTTTGGAAAGTAGGAGGAAACCTAGCAAGCACGGGGAGAACATGCAAACTCCATCACTCTTATTAGAAAGAAAATTAGTCACCATCTTCTGACCAATCATCACTGAGAATTCAACAGCATGGTGGTGTTATACGACACCCTATACTATATAACATCTCTTATTTAGTAACACAGCCTCCTGTCACCCGATAAAACCTTATAGTTAATCATAGTGAAAGTGAGTAGCTTTCTTTACTTTACAGATGTTAAGAGTACAGAAATGTAAATAACTTATAAAATGTAAAATCGTAATCAATTACTGACTACAAACTACTGACTCAGCTACAATAATGAACTACACTTTAATTAATTTTGTGGATATGTGTGAGTCACCAGCATTCAAGTGTAGTTTAAATTAAGTAATTATTTAATATTTAATTCATACTGTAAAAAAAATTAGGTGGAAAGTAAACGCACCACAAAAAAAAAATGAATGTACTGTTCACTTTAAATTCAGAATTAAGCTTGAACTACAGGCAAATTAATATTCATAAATAATTATGCATAACTGATATTAGGACTCTCAGCCTGTTAATCATAAACTTAAATCATCACCAATCACTGTATTGAAAACAGACAGAACATTTACTCACAGAACATCATACAGAGTGGACGGAGCTCCATCCTGTCCTACTGATGACTGACTGAATGAGACGTGTCTGTGTAAAAGACCTATTACTTCCTCTGTTCTTAAACACCAATCACACTTCAGAGAGAGAGAGAGAGAGGGAGAGAGAATGCAGGTGAAAACACATGCCTTAAACTATTATTAGGATTTTTTAAAAATATTTTTACCATCAATGCAATGTCTTCATCACTGATGTTCTGCATTGAAGCAAAGGTGTTAGAAGTATCTCTCCAAATAAAGTGGGAGTCTAAAAACAGGTTGTTTAGAAAGAGGAAGTGAAGGAGAGAGAGAGAGCCATCTAAAATCACCACAAAATATGTGGTAAGCCATGTTATGATTGGAGGAGGGAAAAAGTGGTGGGGAATGAATCTAAAATAAATTTTGATATAAAAACAAAACATTATCAGCCTGCTATAATCCATAGAAAACTTTACTGATGGTGAAGCATGGTTATGGCAGCATCATGTTTGTGATTGCTTCTCTGCAGCTGGAAGAGAGACTCAGTCAAGAATGAAGCTCTACATCCATTTTGGTACAAAATCAGTAGACCTCTCTTACAGCTGAAGATTTTCCAACAAGGAATACAAGAAGATGCTCAGTGTTTTGAGACGGTCTAGTCAGAGAAAATCCTAATGAAAACTTGAAGAGTACTTGAAGAGGGTTGTGTACATTAGATCCCATTACAATATGGAAAATTTGGTGATTTAAAAAAATAAATAAATGTTCTGCATTACAAGTATGAGGTGCTAACAAAATATAAGTTAAGGGTGCACATTTTTTGCAACTAAAATATATGCTAATTAGGATAAATACTGTATATAATATTAAACAATCAATACGTTAGTTCTTACAGTACATGCTGTCAAAAACATGATTGATTAATTTTTGTGCGCAGCTACTTCAATTACAATATTCTACATTTTCCCCCCTAATTTTCTTTTTTTTTTTTATGTTCATCCCATAGAAGTTTCACTTCTCAATAATATATTGTACATCTGTGCAATATGAGCATTTTGACCATTTTTAGCCTGGTAAAAAATAAAATAAATAAATAAAACTATTTTGCACTTCCCCCTCCTTTTTCACGCTTAACTCACACTGCTAAAGTCGTAGAAACGCAATAACACCACAGTCATGTTAACACACCCTAGTGATGAACAGTGTGGGGAAACGTTCACTCAGGCTCTACAAATCATAAAAACTATGCACTTTTTGTTGCACATTGCCTGATATTTTTATGGTGCAAAATTTTTCATTAATATGCCATCACAGATAAATCAAATAAATACCAAATAAATATAAACCAAATAAATACCAAATAAATATAAACCAAAGGAAACTTGTATGACTATTTTCACTCATTTTCTTTCTCCTGGCTTTTCTCTTACGAACTTTTTTCTGCACTTCTTCATCAGAATCAGGCTCCCAACTGTCAATCTCAGGCTCTGTAGTACAGCTCATTACATTCCAAACAGGTCTACTGCTCTGTTTGTTCGCTCCTGCTGACACACATCTGGAGTCGATGCCGTGTCTCTGCCGGTGGTTCCTCAAGCTGATGTTGTGATTAAAAGACTCTCCACATAGCTCACACAGGAAAGGATCCTTCCGAGTGTATGCTCAAGTGTCTGACACATCTGTGAAACTGGATAAAACTTTTCAGGACAGTCTGGACACATACAGTGGGTACAGAAAGTATTCAGACCCCCTTAAATGTTTCACTCTTTGTTATATTGCAGCAATTTGCTAAAATCATTTAAGCTCATTTTTTTCCTCATTAATGTACACACAGCACCCCATATTAACTGTAAGGGCCATATTTCATTCTTGTGATTTGTTGTTATGTTTATCTTATTTCAGTTTATTAGTTAAGCATTA
>JAOVVA010131912.1:0-10813 GCA_028565275.1 Leiocassis micropogon | reverse complement strand
AACTTCACTGAGTGATGATGGTAGAGTAATTATAAAGGTCTTGACTAAAACAACATGCATGAGGAATCACAAAGGAGATTTCATTTTCTGCAATGTAAAATTACTCAAACTAGTTACTTTTATCAGAAAGTAACGCTGTAATGTAACTAATTACTTTTTAAAGACAGTAATTTTGTAATGTAATTAGTTACTATAAAAAGTAACGTCCCCAACACTGTCTGTAAGCAAATGTGATATTACACATACCACTTATTTCAATACTCATATTAAAGCTGTTCAGTTTATTTGTGCCTTGTAGCGAATATAAAACTGTACAATGCTAAATGTGCTAGCATGTTTACGAGGTTTTGTAACATTATGCTAGCATAGTGCTAATCACTAGCTAATGTTAGCTGCTTGTGAACGCTTATATTTTTTAGTTGCATCTATATTTCTATGTGGTTTATGACCACATTTATGTTGTTTAAAGGAAGAACAATTGGGAACATGTGTTATTTCAGATTGACGTTGCTTTCTTCAGTAAGAAACCAAGTGTTGCTTCCTGGGTTGTCACTGAAGGAAGCCCACAGACTAGGACCAACTGACCTCATTCACCAGCAAGGACAGAAAAGTATTAGATTGTAATGTGCATGGAATAGTGGAATTATAGAATAAATTACTTTCAAAAATAAAATGCTAATAATTAGTTAATTAGATTTTTTTTATTCCTTTAAGTTAAGCAATGTTCTGTATCATTTTTTATTATTAAGTGTATATTTTATGAGATATAGAGAAAAAAGAAAAACGGTCAAACCACATTATATATCAGCCCTGATTTTAAAAAATCTGCAGCCATAGAAAAACCCATATCAGTTGACCTCTACAATAGAGTTTACTTAGTATATTGTGATAAAGAAAAAATATCCAGTGGACGGCAGCTCTATAGAAGAAAATGACTTGTTCGTGGGAACTGTGAAGTGCAAGACTGGTTCGAGCTGACAGAAAGGCTAAAGTAACTCAGATAACCACTCTGTACACTTGTAGTGAGCGGAAAAGCACCCTAGAATAGATGGGAACATATCGCACCTTGAGGCAGATGGTCTATAATAGCAGCAGACCATATTGTGTTGCACTTCTGTCAGCCAAGAAAAGAAAGCTGGGGCTGCAATGGGCACACTGGTAAAACATAGGCTGGTCTGATGAAACTCAATGTCTGCTGAAGTGTACAGATGGCAGGGTCAGCCACCGACATGAATCAATAAGCCAAACCTGCCTTGTGTTAACAGCCCGGGATGTTGGAGATTGTGTAATGGTGTGGGGAAAGTTTTTTGGAACACTGGTGGCCCAACAGTTACTACCAATCAAAGACCACAGCCTATCTGAGAATTGTTGCTGACTATGTGTCACAGTTTACTCATCTGATGGCTACTTCCAGACTGATAATGTGAGAAAGCTTTTCACAAACTTCCCGGTCTTTATAGTTGCGTGCTCCAAAGTCAAAAGACATCTGAAATTTATTTCATGAAATTTCATGAAAGTGCACCAAGCTGCAGGAACTGCATGATGCAATAATGTCAACATGGACCAGAATCTCATAGAATTGTTTTCCAATGTCTTGCGAAATCCTGGACAGAGAGAATTGAGGCTATAGTGTCCCTAATAAAATGCTCAGTGAGTGTGATCTGACCAGTGGTTAATGTAAGTTATTTTAAGAATGAATTGATTGCATAGCAATGGGGCACGCTGCAGGCTAATATAAACTAGTTTGAAGTGTCCGAGCATTTGGCTTATATGATGCATGTGTTATAAGGAGGCTTTAGTGTAATTTTAGTGTGTGTGTGTGTGTGTGTGTGTGTGTGTGTGTGTGTGTGTGTGTGTGTGTGTGTTTCTAAATCTGTAACATGAATCTAAACTGACAGTTAGCAGATAATGTCTCTGAAGTAAAGTGTTTTAAATCCCTTACGTTAAATTTTGATATTAAATTTCATTTTAATTTATTTATTTATCCATAAGTACCTTCCCACACCTACTAATAGCCTACCTACATACTAGTTTAATGTATGTCCAAAGACAGGGTTGGATCCAGTTGCAGACTTTAAGTGGTTGCAAAAATCTCAGCTCAAACATAAATCGATACATGAGTAACAGTGTTATCAGAGGTGGGGCAGATTCCCAATGAGGAATGAAAACATTTTTTATCAAAAATGTAATGTAGAAAATGCCAACATGTAACACAGGTCAAGTCATAACCAGGAATCGGTATAAATACAAAAAAAAAAAAACATGGTGAAATGAACAGATCAAGGAAGTGGGGAAAAAAAACAGAGCAAGTGCAAGTAACAGTGAAACGAACGTTAGGTCATAGTCTAGTCTAGTATACATGATGAATCACTAAGACACCAATGGTTCCACCAAGTGACTGTTTTGTTATAACTACAAAAATTGCAACTACACCCAAAGGTGAACGGTGGTAACATACTGACAGACTGACAGTGCACCTATATTTTCATTTATATTTCTTTGTACATTATACGGACATCACACCATCACACCAATATGTAGGCTTACCCTGTATTCTCTCTCCAGGCCCACTCAGATCTTCCACTTAACAACTTATTTTAGTCCCCCCAATCTAATCTAAAGACCAGAGGCGGCAGGACTTTTGGTTTTGCTGCCCCCAGGCTGTGGAATAGCCTCCCAGCCAACATAAACTCCACAAGTGACAGGTTTAAATACAATCTAAAGACTTATTTGTTTTAAATTGCTTTCAGTTCAGGCTGAACTTGTTCAAGTTTTCTTTTAAGTACACTATTAATTTCTAATCTTATACATCTGCTTTTTTTATGCCTTTACTTTTTAGTCTTTCTTATGCATTTACTTATTTTGCTTTGTTACTTCCTACATCAACTGTTTTTATAACTGTTTTATTCCCATGATATATAAATATTTTTTAGATTATTTTGTTTTATCATATGCAATTTTGAATTCTGTACTCCCTACTTTTAAGCACTTTGGTTCAACTGTTATTTACAGGTAAATATGCTATATACACAAAATATAATATAAGTTTTATGATAAAAATTTATGCACAAATATTATTTGCCATTATTATCTTTCATGTGTTTTCTTCTTTTTAGGCTGAAATATTTATATATTAAAGCATGAATAGAAGTTAAAATTGCATAGAAATTACATGATTTTCAAAGGGGACAGAATGGTGGTTGGTGAAGGTTGAATGTTATATAGGGGGAATTGCTAGAAATCTTGAATCTACCATTAACAGAACTATAGTTCAATAAAAAAAAGAAAGAAAAAAAAGACTAAACCAGGTCATCTTAGGGCTTCCAAAGTCTTTTGTGTTGCCAGAATATCTTCAAACCTTTCATTACTTGTCTAAGTGAGTTGCTGAATGTAGCCCTTAAAACACAAAGCATCAACTGCCATTTTTTGCATTACTATGTTTTATGAAGGAAAGTCAACAAAGTACTAATAATGTATCACGAAACCTTAGTATGAGTATTAATAATGTATTAGCCAAACCTTAATGGCTTAAAACTTTTTTTGGTGCACACTTTTTAAAATAAAACTATGAGTGTTTTACTTCTTGCATGTATATCCATGCTCGAGATTTATGATTTCCCTCCAGTGGAACTACAGGCAGAAAAACGGTTCCAGCATGACAGTTCCTGTGTGCATAAAACAAGATCCATAAAGACATGGTTTGCCAACATTGCAATGAAAGAACTCAAGTGGTCTGCCCTGAGCCGGCACACAAAACCACTAAACACATTTGGAATGAATTGGAATGCAAACTGTGCCCTAGGCCCTATTAATTGACATCAGTGCACAACCTTCTTGAATAGGCGAATCCCCACAGCTATGTTCCAAAATCAAAAACAAAGATATGTTTAAATAATTGATAGGATGAAGAAAATATTTTCAAGCTATATATACACAGTTCAGCCATAATAATAAAAGCACTGGCCTGTGAAGTGAATAACATTGATTATCTTATTACAATGGCATCTCTCAAGCGGTGGGATATATTAAGAAGCGAGTGAACTGTAAGTTCTTGATGTTCATGTGTTTAGAGCCAGAAAAATGTTCAAGTGTAAGAGAGTAAATGACTTTGACAAGGGCAAATCATGATGGCTTAGATGACTAAGGATCTCTACTGGCTAATGTAGGAGCTTGTGTCAAAGTATTCCCAAATTGTGGGGTGTTGTCAGCTTGTAGTGGTTAGCACCTACAGTACAAAAAGTTGTTCTACAGGAGGACAACTGGTGAACTAGGGACAGCATCTTGGGTGCCCAAGGCTTATTGATGAGCATGATGAGTGAAAGCTGGTCCATCTGGTCCAATCCAACAAAAGAGCAACAGTAGCACAAACTGCTGAAAACGTGAATCCAGGCTATGATACAAAGATGCGAGAACACAATGCATCACCTCTGCAACCTACTACAATCAACCTACTATGGCACATCAGAACTGGATCATGAAACAATGAAAGACTTGGCCTGATGGATTGTGTTTTCTTTGACATCATGTTGTAAGCCAGGTGTGTGCACACAGATTTTGCATCAGGAAACAATACAGAGATAATGCAAGATGGCAGAAGCAGTGTAATTCTCTGATCAATGTTCTTTTGTGAAACATTGGGTCCTGGAGGGCATTTTGATGTTCCATCCATGACCCAAGGACTTAAAGTCTTTACTGGTAACATCTTGGTGCCAAACACTAGAGCAGACCTTCAGATGCCTTTGTTCTTCAATGAGTCATTGGTGTTTCTTGTGGCACAAGTGTTGCCTACAGAATATTATGAATATTGTATATTATGAATATTGTTTTCTTATTTTTCTGCACCTTGTTTTATGAATCCTACACATTCACCAGCCACATCATTAGATATGCCTTGCAGAGAACACCTTTAGAACTGCCTTATTTTATCATCGCATAGATTAAACAAGGTGCTAAATACATTCCTTAGCTCCCTTCGATTGAGATCTGGTTACTGTGGAGGCCATTTGAATACAGTGAACTTGTTTTCTTGTTCAAGAAACAACTTTGAAATTATTTTAGCTTTGTGACATGGCATGTTATCCTGTGGTCATAAAGAGATGGACATGGTGAGCAACAACACTCAGGTAGGTGGTGGCATTTAAACCATGCTCAATTGGTACTAAGAAGCCCAAAATGTGCCAAGAAAATCTCCCCCACACCATTACACCACCACCACTAGCTTGAACTGTTGATACAAGGCAGGATGGATGTAGACTTTTATGTTGTTTATGCCAAATTCTAACCATCCAAATGTCACAGGAGAAATTGAGACTCATCAGATCAGCCAATGTTTTTTTCCAATCTTCTATTATCCGATTTTATTGAACCCATGTGAATCGTAGCATCAGTTTCTTGTTTGACAGGCGTGGCACTTGGTGTGGTCTACTGCTGCTTCCTCTGCTTCAAGATTCATCATGTTGTGCATTCAGAGATGCTCTTCCGCATACCTCTATTGTAACGAGATGTTGTTTGAGTGACTGTTGCCTTTCTATCAGCTTGAACCAATCTGCCCATTCTCCTTTGTCTTCTGGAATCAACAACGTACTTTTACCCAGAAAACTGCTGGTCACTGGATAGTTTCTCATTTTTAGACTATTCTCTGTAAACCCTAGAGATGGTTGTGTATGAAAATCCCTGTACATCAGCAGTTTTGGAAATACTCAGAAAAGCTCGTCTGGCACCAACAACCATGAAACATTTAAAAGTGCTTAAATCACATTTCTTCCTCATTCTGTTTTCAGTTTGAATTTCAGCAGATTGCCCTGACCATATGTACATCCCTAAATGTCAGACCTGAGTGACTGCTATATGACTGGCTGATTAGAATCTTGCATTAACAAACAGATAAACAGGTTCACCCAATGAAGTGACTGGTGAGTGTATAGTAGTTTAGATAAGATTCAACTTTATTGTCATTCTGCAAAGTACATGAAATTTATATAGACAGTTTGACTGGAAAACACAATTAACACTTTTTTGGGCTTTCACTCATTTTGACAAATTATTTTCTCCGGAACACAAGGTTGTCCATAACAAAACATCTTCGGGAAAATCTCCATATATTCTTCTTTATAAGCTTTGATATAGCACCAGTAGTATTTTTTGTGCATTTGGAAGCATTTACGCTCTTCACTGCATTGTGTCTGCTGCGTCCCATT
This sequence comes from Leiocassis micropogon, assembly GCA_028565275.1. Lineage (NCBI taxonomy): Eukaryota > Metazoa > Chordata > Actinopteri > Siluriformes > Bagridae > Leiocassis > Leiocassis micropogon. The sequence goes on along the minus strand of JAOVVA010131912.1, from coordinate 4,616 downwards.
ATCTATTGGTATTTCTGAAGTCTATTATAATCTTATGCCAGAGGGTGTGCCAAAGAAATATTTTTATTTTTCTCTCTGATGAGGTGAGCTTTTTTCAAAATTGTACTGCTGCACTTCTGCTATGCTATATGAATTTGGAACAGTTTATTTCTGTCCATGGTCAAAATTCATATCCTGTTAAATGTAACCAGTTGCAATGGTGTTTTGAGTCATGCGTCACCATGTGTACCTCCACATGCGCAGTCTGTGAATGATTCACCTCGGTTCTGAATCACGTTTAACGGTAGTGTTTTTGCTTGTTTATTTTTTTTGTTTTTTTTATCACATCAAAATCCAGTTCTGTTCAAAAAGGAAGTTCCAGCAGTGTGTGACATCACAGAGGGTTAGTCCAGTTCTTATACAATCTGTAGGTTTTTTTTCACACAAAAACAAACAAACAGGAAACTCAACAGTATTCCAGCAACTCTGTTCAGTCCAGTTCTGAGGTGACTCACACACACTCCTGGGAGTCAGGTGGGAGACAGATGGAAAGAAAGCAAAAAAAAAAAAAAAAAACAATTGTCAAAAGGGGGGAAGAACGAAGCATTTACAAATGAGGGACAGGTGTGGTATGGTAATTTATGGTAAACCCCCACTGCAGACTCATGCTAAACTATGTTCCCACCTGTAACAACACATTTTCCAGTGTTTGACAGCATCTTTGGCCAGAGATGACTTTCTTGTAACAATGTCTGTAAAGATTCTCAGTCATCCACGGGAGGTTATCTGGAAGTTGAGTCGTGTCAACTGGACTTCGTTCTTGATGAGTAGATACATTTCACCCCTCGTCCGAGTAGCTTCTTCAGTCCAAAGTAGGTTGGAAAGTTCCTCCTATTTAAATCCTCCAAGGTCAATGGATCCTCCCCTATCTGAAAAGGCTCGTTACATGAATAATGGAGAAGGTGAGAATAGGAGGAATGGTCGTTAGAGAGTAGAGGGGGAGAGCTGTTAGGAAGACAATAGAGTGATATTAGGGAGACTCTTTAAGGTGTAATGACCAGAGAGAGTAAGTGGAGTCCTTAAGCTTGTCTTTCTTGGTGGACCTTAAAGAGGTCTTGATCTTCCCGGGGATGGATGAAAGGGCAGCATGAAATATCGGAGACAGGTTGTGTCTAAGACCTCCACCTCCACAACCAGGAGGATTTTTCACCTGCACATAGTTTGCTTCTTTCACCCCTCATTCGAACCATCTATCCTTTCTGTCCTAAATTCGTACATTTTCATCCTCTAACGTATGTCCTTTGTCCTTCAGGTGATAGTATACTGCTGATTCAGGCTCTGAGGTGTTGCTCTTTCTGTGTTGATACATCCTTTTATGAAGAGGTTGTGTTGTCTCCCCAATGTAGAGCTCTGAACACTCTTCACTGCATTGGACTGTGTATATTATATTGCTCTTCTTGTGTTTTGGTGTGCAGTCTTTGGGGTGGACGAGTTTCTGTTCTAGTGTGTTGGTGCGTTTGTTGCCATATTGTGCTTTCCAAAAATCTTTTTTAGCTTTTCTGACACTCCAGCCACATACTGTATGTGATGATACGATTCTTGGTTGCGTTTGGGTCTTACTGTAGCTCTCTCTGTTATCCTTCTTTTGGATCTGGAAGCTATTTTGTTGAAAGCCCACTTAGGATATTTGCAGGTCTTGAGCGTTGCCTTGTGCTTGTGTTCTTTCTGTTTAGCTTCAGGGGAGGATTCTTGTACCATGTGTAACGGGCTCGACCCTATGTGCACAGGCGGCACCATGAAGCATTGACACGAGGCGAGGTCTTACTAGAAAAAGGGTAATTTATTTAGGAAAAATAGGGAAGGAAAGGGTTAAAGGAGGGAGGACGAAAAGAAAGGGGAAAGGATGAAGTGCACGTGCAGCTCCGGGGGCAGTCCCACGCTGGCATGCGGGCACACAGATGGCGACAGGTGACCGTGGGCGAAGTGGCAGAACGGAGCATGCGAAGGCAGCGCTTCTGCACGCTCCCTCATGCTGGCGCTTCTGGCCTCTGGTCCCTCCTAGCTCTTCGTGGGCGCGGCCTCAGGCGGGAGTCCTCGCTGACGTCCGTCGGCTGAGCGGCTTTCCCGGCTGGGATCGGGGGCCTTAACGCAAGCCTCCTCGCGGCCTTTTCCTCTTCAGCGGCGGGGCTGCGAAGGAGGGCTTGGTGTGGGAGTGAAGGTGCCGCGGGAGCTCATGCAGTTCTTTCCCGCGCTTTCCTCAGCGCGGAGATCAAAGGGCGGAATTCCATGGTCCTTGTTTAAAGTCCCTGGGGTGCGTCACATCGCCCCACTTGCATGCCCTTCTCTCATACTCCACCGCATCACGTACTTCCCGATAGCTCACCAGCTGTGCCTAATCCCGCAGCCTCGCTCCGTCGCATACCTGAAGGGGACGCCGCCTAACTAGTGAGCTTTGGAGTGAGCGAGGAGCAAGGGCATGCCGTGACACTTGCCATAGGGAGATGCACTCCCTGCACTACTTTTATTTATTAATGTGAAATTCATTGTGCAGTTCTTTTTCTGCCTAGCTCAGGTAAGATGTTTCTAGTGTTGTTTCTGGTTCAGAAGTGGTTAAACAGTAGTTTTAATTAACAGGCTTACAAACCTAAACTTCACTTTTCATTAAGAGGTTTTTTTTTCTTAGAACCTGTCAAAATTTGTGCTCAGCAAATATATATATATATATATATATATATTGGTTTGTGTTAAAGTTCTTAAAGCATTGCGTGACACAGTGGACTACATATTGCAGGTAGCTAAAGTGAAATTTGGGAAAATTTTGTCTGCCAATAATGAACATTAAATCTTTGACATTATACATAATGTTTCTTTCTATAAAATATGAAATATGTATGTATATGTATATGTATATCAAAAAAGATTCTCCCTATCCTGATGATAAATGTCTGTGTCATCCTTGGGATTTAAACTTGCAATCTCCTAATGATGCTATAGGTGTAAAGATTTACTTGTAAAATATCGAAATGAACTTCAATCTATTTATCACCAATATTTACAGGCAAGACTCACTGTACAATTAATGCACTTTCCCTCTGTTAGTACACGGTGACTACTATCATACAAAATATATATCTTTCCATTTCATGTCACATTCATTCTGCTGTATAACACAGCTGTAAACTGTAATCCTCACGTTTATAGTTTTTATGTTTTCCTTGATTTTTTTCTATAATTGTAATTATGATGATGTGGTTAAATTTTCTTTTGTAATTTTACTAACAGTGCTGAGCTTCTGTATGTAGTGACTACGGATTTCAGTCTCCTGCATGTAGTGATGGCACTTTGGCCGTCAAATCAAAGGAATTTTAAATGCAAGAAAGGTTCTTCAGTTAGTTTGTATTTCTTATGCATTCTTAGCCATGAAGGTAACACAAAAATGTGCTAATATAAATAAGTGGTCACTGAGTATTTAAATAGTTACTGAAACCCTACATGTATTACACTAGGTATTCAATTTCACTATTTACAAAATTTCCTGTGAAGGTAAGATCCTTGTCCAGTAAAAATAATATCACAAAGGTGGTAATTCTTTTGACGAAAAGAAATTTTTACAAATCAAATTGGCACCTAAACATTGCTTAGTACTTAGTATGATATCATACATCATAGCATACTTACTAAATCATGCTGATGACATTTATTAAGTGGCATCACACTTTTACCTACCTGTTATCTGACTTTGTTTGGCATATAAAGGGTACAGAATACAGAGGTTTAGATTTTTCAAGGTCCGTATCTCTGAAATTCCATGGTGCTTAGTGCCTCTCCAGTTACATTTCTCTGGCTTTGTTCTTCTGGATGTGATACGCTTGTGGCAGGTGCAAACTAATTTGTAGCTGACAGCATAGTAAACAGATGTCACACCATGCAAAATAGTGTTACTGTATGTCTTTGGTTTTGTGTTTCAGAGTCTGTAAGAGAAGAAATCAGTTTAGTCAAGGCCTGAGGATGCTGAAACTGAAGAGGACGTCAATAATTCGGAGTCAGGGCAAGTGGACCCTTAATGTGTTTTATCAACCAAAATGACACGAGTTGAACTGAATTATCTTTGTGTGTGTGTGTGTACAGTGTCTGTCTGTCTGTCTGTATGTATTGAATTAAATGAATAAAAAAATAATAATAATAATTTTATTTGTATAGAGCTTTTAACAATGGACTTTGTTGCAAATCAGCTTTAAAGAAAAAAAAAGTCTGTATATAAATATTATATATACCTCCCTGAGCCACTGAAACCTTGAGAGGAACCAGGTTCAAAAGGGAACTCATCTCCATTGGGTGAGACCGGTAGCACAACCAGTCATTTGTTTTCTATAAATGTGCGGAAATGCATTTTATTCTTTTGATAGACTGCTAATAGACCAAGGATAAAACCCCTCACATGGGTCATTTCCTTTCTCATTTCCTCTGCAAGTTGGTCACCTGCCAATACTCTTTCACCAACCAGCTCTCTTTATCCCATGACTGCTACAACTGGGGATGTTCAAGGTTAAATTGTACTTCCTTATATACACTGAACAAAAATATAAACGCAACACTTTTATTTTTGCTCCCATTTTTCATGAGCTAAACTCAAAGAT